>WQNJ02000076.1:0-247409 GCA_016584745.2 Phylloscopus trochilus trochilus | reverse complement strand
TTCCAAGATGACTCCATTCCATGACCCCACCCTTTGGGGGAGGAAGACACAGGGGAAAACCCGGGGCTGGAACAACATCCCGCAAAAACCCTAAATCCAACCTTTTGGGCTCCATCCCGGGAAAACCTCACCTCCCCACCATTCCCCTCTTCCGGCAGCGCAAGCAGGAGGAGCTGGATGGGGACGGTTGGGAATACGCTTCCCTCTTCGGATGGCGCTTCCACCTCCAGCAGCGCCGCTCCGACTCCTTCCGCCGGCGCCGCTGGAGACGCCGGATGGAGCCGCTGGAGCGCGCCGGCCCCGCCGCCGTCTTCGCCTTGGAAGGGGCTCTGGTAGGGAGCCCCATTCCCGGGATTTCCAGCTGGGAATGTTGTCGTTGTCCCGTTATCCCGTCGTCCCGCCCGGCTTTTTTCCCGGCTTTCTCCGCGCTTCCCGATCCGCCGCTTTTCCAACGGTTCTGCCGGAGCTGGAGCAGCACAAAGCTCCCATTCTGCGTTTTTATGGAATTTTTTTTTCCCCCTCTCCTGTTTGGAGGAGAGGGAAAAAAATTGTTTTCCTGCTCTCCCCCACCTCTTTCCTTGCTCCGTGTTTCCCTCTGATCCCAAATTTATCCCTTTTTTTGGGATAAAAGCGCCTCCGTGGTGTTTTCCGCCAGCTGCTCCAACCTCGGGGGAATCCCGGCTCCCGACGCTCCCAGTGGGATTGTTCCCATTCCCCTTTTTCCCCCCGTGGGATGGGCAGGTGGGAATTCTCCAGCCTTGGGGAAATCGCTCCTTTTCCCGCCGAGATTCTGAGGCCGGCGGGGGGATTAGGAGGAGTCGGGAATCTCCAGGAGCTCCTCCAACCTAAATTTCGGGGTTTTGGGGAGCGCTGGAAGCTCTCTTGGACATCCCGGAGAATTCCATCCCGGCGGCTCTGGGGGTGATCCCGGCATTCCCGGCTTTTCCTGGAAGGGAGGGGTGACGGACGACAAGAGCGAGGACGGGAGATCCGACGGGAAATCCGCCTCCACGCTGAGTTTCGGAGTCAACCGTCCCACCATCTCCTGCATTTTCGACTGTAAGGAATCCCAGGGGAGCGGGGAACGGGCCTTTCCCAATCTTTTTCCTGGAAAAAAAAAAAAAATGGAAAAAAGAAAGATGGGAAAAGGGCGGTGCCGATGGGAACATCCGCAGGCTGCGGGATCGGTGCTGGGGATATCCTGGGTGGAGTGGGATTAAGCCGGGATTCCCTCGGGTGGGGGACTGGGAATGATGGGAATGACGGGAATGATGGGAATGATGGGCATGATGGGAGTGATGGGAGTGATGGGAATGATGATGCGAATGATGGGAATGATGACAGGAATGACGGGAATGACGGGAATGATGGGAATGATGGGCATGATGGGAATGATGAGAATGATGGGAATGATGGGAGTGATGAGAATGATGGGAGTGATGAGAATGATGGGAGTGATGGGCATGATGGGAATGATGGGAATGATGACGGGAATGACGGGAATGACGGGAATGATGGGAATGATGGGAATGATGGGAATGACAGGAATGACGGGCATGATAGGAATGATGGGAATGATGGGAGTGATGGGAATGATGGGAATGATGGGAGTGATGGGCATGATGGGCATGATGGGAATGATGGGAATGATAGGAGTGATGGGATTGATGGGAATGATGGGCATGATGGGAATGATGGGAATGATGGGAATGATGGGAGTGATGGGCATGATGGGAATGATGGGAATGATGGGAATGATGGGAATGATGGGAGTGATGGGCATGATGGGAATAATGGGAATGATGGGAATGATGGGAATGATAGGAGTGATGGGATTGATGGGAATGATGGGCATGATGGGAATGATGGGAATGATGGGAGTGATGGGCATGATGGGAATGACGGGAATGATGAGATTCATGGGAATGATGGGAATGATGAGAATGATGGGAATGATGGGCATGATGGGAATGATGGGCATGATGGGCATGATGGGAATGGATTTTTCTATTTTTCCATGTCTGCCGTTCTCCCGGCAGCCGGGAACAGATTCCACCTGCGCTGTTACCTGTACCAGGCGCGGGATCTGCTGGCCATGGACAAGGACAGCTTCTCCGGTGAGTCCCGGGTCTGCTCCGGGAGGGAATTCCGGGAACACAGGGAGCATCCACATGGGCAGGGACACCTCCCACTGATCCCAGGTGGATCCAAGCCCCAATGTCCAACCCGGCCTTGGACATTCCCAGGGATTCAGGGGCAGCCCCAGCCAAGCTGGGAATTCCAGCCCAGCCAGGAATTCCTGCCCCAATCCCAGCTCAATGTCACTTTTCCCAGTGGGAAGCCATTCCCTGTCTCCTGTCCCTGCAGCCCTTGTCCCCAGCCCCTCTCCAGCTCTCCTGGAGCCCCTGCAGGCACTCGGAGCATTCCCTGGAGTTTTCCCTTCTCCAGGGGAACATTCCCAGCTCTCCCAGAGCAGAGGGGCTCCAGAATCCTGGAATGGTTTGGGTTGGGAGTGACCCTAAATCCCATCCCATTCCCACCCCATCCATGGGCAGGGACACCTCCCACTGATCCCAGGTGGATCCAAGCCCCAATGTCCAACCTGGCCCTGGACACTCCTAAATCCCGAGTTATTGCTGGTTGGGATGTTCATGGAATGCTTTGGGTGGGAAGAGACCTTAAATCCCATCCAGTGCCACCCCCTCCCACCACCCCAGGTGGATCCAACCCGGCCTTGGACATTCCCAGGGATCCAGGGGCAGCCCCAGCCAAGCTGGGAATTCCAGCCCCGCCGGGAATTCCTGCCCCAATCCCAGCTCAATGTCACTTTTTCCCAGTGGGAAGCCATTCCCTGTCTCCTGTCCCTGCAGCCCTTGTCCCCAGCCCCTCTCCAGCTCTCCTGGAGCCCCCTCAGGCCCTGGAATGGGCTCCAAGGAATTTCTGGAGCTTTCCTTTCTCTGGGCTGGATATGGTGGAACACAGGGAGAAAACTTCCAAGGGAAAATTCCAGAGGGGGACGGAATTTAATCCCGACCTCGGCACAGCCCGGCCCCTTCTTCTCCAAGGAATCCTCAGGAGATTCCTTGTTGGGTTTGATCCAGCGGGAGCTTCCCAACCCATGGGGTTGGATCCGGATGATCCCTGAGGTCCCTTCCATCCCCAAAAAAATCTGGGATTCCGTGATCCCATAATTCCTTCCAGAATTCCTCTTCTCCCAGCTGGACCAGGGGGGCAGCAGCCCCTGGGGTTTGGGGATTTAGGAAAGGGGATTTCCATGGGGAAAAAAAAAAAAAAGGGAATCCAGGTGGAAAACAGGGATTGGCGGAGGAGTTTTCCAACTCCTGCTGCTGCTCCCATCCCCAGCACAACTCCAGGGATTTCTGAAATTCCCAGGATTGTGCTGTTGGGGCAGAACAGTCGGAATAGGAGAAATCCTTTTATCCGTGGGATTTCCATGCTGGAGGTGCTTGGATGGTTATGGAGCATCCCTTTGGAATGTGGCTGGGTGGGGGGGAAGGGATGGAATGTCTGGGATTATCCCGGCAGGAGCCGGAAAATCCCAAATCCTCATCCCCTGCTCCCGTTAATGCTCGGGAGCTGGAAAAGCGGGAAAAAGGGAAGGTCACCTCCTCTGGATCAGAGCCGGGATCGTGTGGAATGTCCCAAATCCTGGGAAAAGTGTCCAGGGGTGGGAGAGACCCAACAGCCCTCCGGGGCTCTCCCTGCTCCATTCCCGTGGGAATTTGTGGAGGGATTTGGGTGGGATTCCCCTCCGGATTCTGGGATTTCAACAGATCCCGGGAATGGCAGCAAGCAGGGAGAATCCCAAGAGCGGGGGAGGCAGCAGGACGGTGATCCTGAGGGGAATCCCGCTTTTCCTGGTGGTTGGAATGATGTGGTTTTTTTTTTTTTTTGGGAATAAACATCACAGGAGCATCCAGGAAAAAAAAATAATAAAAAAAAAATTAAAAAAAAAATTTTAAAAAATTAAAAAAAATTTTAAAAAATAAACAAAGCCAAAATAAAATAAAGAAATAAAATGAAAAATTAAGCAATGAAAAAATAAAATAAATAAAAATTAAATAATAAATAAATAAATAAAAATAAAAAAATTAAAAAAGAAAATACAAATAAATAAATAATTAAATGAATAATAAAAGATAAATAAAAAAATAAAATAAAAACATAAATAAAATAAAACAAACAAACAAACAAAAAATAAAATAAAAAGACATAAATAAAAATAAAATAAGAAATAAATAAAATAAGAAAATAAAATAAAATAAAATAAAATAAAATAAAATAAAATAGAATAAATAAATAAAATAAAAATAAATAAAAATAAATAAATAAAAACAAATAAAATGAAAAAATAAAAAAAAATTAAATAAATAGAAAAAATTAAAAATAAATAAATAAATAAAATTAAAAAAAAAAACACTAAAAAAAAAAAAATCCCCCAGCGTCTGCTCCCACCTGGAATTCCCACAAAAGGCTCCTTGTCGGGGTGAGGAGGTGGGAGCGAGGTGAGCTCATGGCTCGGGGCAGGGAGGGGAGCCCGGGATCGTTTTTCCTTTTGGAAAAACCCCGGCCAAGGACAACACGGGGGCGGCAGAACCTTCCACAATGCCGGATTGTGATTCCCGCCGCCGGGAATATAAAGGAGTTCATTAAAACTCGGGGCTCGGCAGTTGGAAAAATAAACATTCCCTGCTCCCAACAAAGGGGCTTTAGAGAGGCTTCCATGAAAAAAAAAAAAAAAAAAAAAAAAAAAAGCGGGAGAAGGGAGGGAAAAATGAGGGAAAAAAAATTAAAAAAAAAAAAAAAAAAAGGGAAAAGCGACTCCCAATTCCAGGGGTTTTTTTGTTTATTGTGATGGATTCGGCTGAGGAAAAGCGGGAAAGGCTCTTCCCGGAGTGGGTTGTTGGGAATGTCCGAGCGGTGCCGGCTTGTTAAGCGTGGCTGGAGGGGGAAATCCAACCCCCGGCGCCAGAATTCCTTGGAAAAAGAGGGGGGAAAAATGGGGAATGGTGCTGGGATCGGCTGGCCCTGCTGCCAGGGGGTGCGGGGTGATCCTGGGAGGTGAATCCAGGGATGTGGGGTGAAGCTGGGAGGTGAATCCAGGAGTTTGGGAAAATCCTGGGAGCTGAATGCAGGGGTGTGGGGTGATCCTGAGATCTGAATCCAGGGATGTGGGATGTTCCTGGGATCTGGGATGTGAGGGATAATCCTGGGAGCTGAATCCAGGAGTTTGGGAAGTTCCTGGGGGCTGAATGCAGGGGTGTGGGATGTTCCTGGGATCTGCAGCCTGGGATGTGAGGGATAATCCTGGGAGGTGAATCCAGGGATGTGGGGTGAACCTGGGAGCTGAATCCAGGAGTTTGGGATGTTCCTGGGAGGTGATTCCAGGGATGTGGGATGTTCCTGGGATCTGCAGCCTGGGATGTGTGGGATGATCCTGGAAGCTGAATCCAGTGGTTTGTGGGATGGTCCTGGGAGGTGAATCCAGGAGTTTGGGATGTTCCTGGGAGCTGAATCCAGGAGTTTGGGATAATCCTGGGGTGTAGGATGATCCTGGGATCTGCAGCCTGGGATGTGAGGGATAATCCTGGGAGCTGAATGCAGGGATGTGTGGGGTTTTCCCGGGATCTGAATCCAGGAATGTGGGATGACGCCAGGATCTGAATCCATGGGTGTGGGATAATCTTGGGATCTGCAGGCAGGGATGGGTGGGATAATCCCGGGAGCTGAATCCAGGAGTCTGGGAAAAATCCTGGAAGCTGCATCCTTTGGCTCCCATTAAAGCTCCCTGGGATGTCTGGGATGCTCCTCTGCTTCCCAGCCAGGAATTGCTGCCCCAATCCCAGCTCAATGTCACTTTTCCCAGTGGGAAGCCATTCCCTGTCTCCTGTCCCTGCAGCCCTTGTCCCCAGCCCCTCTCCAGCTCTCCTGGAGATCCTGCAGGCACTCGGAGCATTCCCTGCAGTTTTCCCTTCTCCAGGGGAACATTCCCAGCTCTCCCAGAGCAAAAGGGCTCCAGGATCCTGGAATGGGTTGGGATGGAAGGGATTTTAAGGATCATCCCATTCCCACTGCATCCATGGGCAGGGACACCTCCCACCATCCCAGGTGGATCCAAGCCCCAATGTCCAACCCGGCCTTGGACATTCCCAGGGATCCAGGGGCAGCCACAGCCAAGCTGGGAATTCCAGCCCAGCCAGGAATTCCTGCCCCATTCCCATGTCCCAGTCCGGACTCAGCCCCGGGAAGCTCCCAGGGGAGATGGGACCTGAGGAGCCCAGGCAGGATCAGCTCAGGGTCTCCATATCCAGGGAATCGGGAATCCCTCCTCAGATGTTTGGCACAGCAGGGCCTGGATTGGGATCTCAGGCTTGCAACACTCCGGACTTTTCCATGCTTTTCATGGAGTCATGGAATGGTTTGGGTTGGGAAGAGCTTAAATCCCATCCTGTTCCACCCCATCCATGGGCAGGGACACCTCCCACCGTCCCAGGTGGATCCAACCCGGCCTTGGACATTCCCAGGGATCCAGGGGCAGCCCCAGCCAAGCTGGGAATTCCAGCCCAGCCAGGAATTCCTGCCCCAATCCCAGCTCAATGTCACTTTTCCCAGTGGGAAGCCATTCCCTGTCTCCTGTCCCTGCAGCCCTTGTCCCCAGCCCCTCTCCAGCTCTCCTGGAGCCCCTGCAGGCCCCGGAAGTGGCTCCAAGATTTCCCCGGCTCTTTAGAACAATCCCAACTCTCAGACGGAGCCTTCCCAGCTGGAAAACCACCTGGAAAGCCGGGCAGTCAGGGTAGGGAATGTCCAATTCCAGCTGGGACGGACTGGGCGGCTCCTTCCTCCTCAAGCGAGGCCTGAGGGACCTCAGGATGAGACGAAGAGCGAGAATTCCCAAATCCTTGGGGGGCTTGGAATTCCGGGGAGAGGAGCCGGAGCTGGGCTCCCCCTTCCCTGAATTCCCGATTCCTTTGGATCCCATCCCGGGCAGATCCCTACGCCATCGTCTCCTTCCTGCACCAGAGCCAGAAGACGGTGGTGGAGAAGAACACCCTGAACCCCACCTGGGACCAGACCCTGATCTTCTACGAGATCGAGATCTTCGGGAACCCTCGGGAAGTGGCCGCGTGCCCTCCCCATGTCCTGGTGGAGATCTACGACCACGACACCTACGTGAGTGCGGGAATTCCGCCCGGCCCCGGAATTCCGGAAGGCGGCCGCGGGGCTTCGTGTTCCAGAGGGAGAGAAATTCCAGGGAAAGCCCCGTGGCCGAGCTTCACGGCGGGTGTTTCCAGAGGGGAAGAATTCCAGGGAAAGCCCCGTGGCCGAGCGTTTCCAGAGGGGAAGAATTCCAGGGAAAGCCCCGTGGCCGGGCTTCGCGACGGGTGATTCCAGAGGGGAAGAATTCCAGGGAAAGCCCCGTGGCCGAGCTTCACGGTGGCCGTTTCCAGAGGGGAAAAATTCCAGGGAAAGCCCCATGGCCGGGCTTCGTGGCGGGCGTTTCCAGAAGAGAAGAATTCCAGGGAAAGCCTCGTGGCCGGGCTTCGCGGCGGGCGTTTCCAGAGGGGAAAAATTCCAGGGAAAGCCCCGTGGCCGGGCTTCGCGGCGGGCGTTTCCAGAGGAGAAGAATTCCAGGGAAAGCCCCATGGTGCGGGCTTTGCGGCGGGTGTTTCCAGAGGGGAAAAATTCCAGGGAAAGCCCCGTGGCCGGGTTTCATGGCGGGCGTTTCCAGAGGGGAAAAATTCCAGGGAAAGCCCCGTGGCCGGGCTTCGTGGCGGGCGTTTCCAGAGGGGAAGAATTCCAGGGAAAGCCCCGTGGCCGAGCTTCATGGCGGGCGTTTCCAGAGGGGAAGAATTCCAGGGAAAGCCCCGTGGCCGAGCTTCATGGCGGGCGTTTCCAGAGGGGAAAAATTCCAGGGAAAGCCCCGTGGCCGAGCTTTGTGGCGGGCGTTTCCAGAGGGGAAAAATTCCAGGGAAAGCCCCACCTGTGGTGGTGTCCTTGGAGGTTCCATCTGGGCTTCCTGGCCGTGGTTTGAAGCGGGAAAACCCGACCGAGATTCCTCAGGGAAAAAAAAACTTTGGGATGAAGCAGCCATGGAAGCAGTGGAGCGTCCTCCTTGCCGTGTTCCAAAGGGCTTGGGAATGATGGAATTTTTTTTTTTTGGAGTGGGGTCAGTGGCAGGAACGTGAGGGGTTTTTTTTATTTTCCTCAGAAAAACCTGCTGGGAGAAAAAAAAAAAAAAATGGAAAAAGCCAAGAGGAGGAGGGAATTCTCCCTCGGGAAGGGCTCGGGGAATATCTCAGGAATCGTTTTCCCTCTCTCCTGCTCCTTCCCACAGCAGGAAAGATCCCAAAGATCCCAGCACGGGGCAGGGATTTTTTTTTTTTAGGAGCTGCCGAAGGCTCCGAATCTCTGCTCCCAAGGAAAACCTTGGGATGGGAATCCCACCTCCTAAGCCAAAACTCCTAAAAAAAATATCTATATATATTAAAAAAAGCGCGTTTTTCCAGCCTTGGGAATTCCGGGGAGGAGTGGGAAAACTGGAGGTTCCATGGCCACCGACCCCCATTGGTTTCCCTGCCCCGATCCCACCAGCAGATTCCTTTGGAATTCCCTGCTGGGACGGGATTCCCTGCCGGGATGGGATCCAAAGGAATCGGGAATCCAGGGAGGGGAGCCCAGCTCCAGCTCCTCCCTCGCTCCCGATTTTTTGGGCCGAGGGTGGTGGGTGGGGAGATGGATTTCTCTGGGAAAAAAGAAGGGGAAGGGACGATCCCAATTCCCAGGTTTTCCCGGGATTTTCCCTTTCCAGGGCGCGGATGAGTTCATGGGGCGCTGCGTCTGCCGGCCCAGCCTGGAGCGCTCGC
This sequence comes from Phylloscopus trochilus trochilus, assembly GCA_016584745.2. NCBI lineage: Eukaryota > Metazoa > Chordata > Aves > Passeriformes > Phylloscopidae > Phylloscopus > Phylloscopus trochilus. The sequence goes on along the minus strand of WQNJ02000076.1, from coordinate 238,524 downwards.
CCCGGCTTTCCTGGTATCCCGTCCTCAAATCCGGCCGGAACGCCGGGGAGCTCCTGGCCGCCTTCGAGCTGATCCAGAGGGAAAAGGTGAGACCTCCCCCTTCCCCCGAGCCTGGAAGGCTCCGGAATTCCGCTTCTTCCCCCAGGATCCGGCTTTTCAGGCTGTTGGGTTTGGTCGGTCTGTCGTGGGATGATCCTGGGAGCTGAATGCAGGGATGTGTGGGATAATCCTGGGACCTGAATCCATGGATGTGTGGGGTTTTCCTGGGATTTGAATCCAGGAATGTGGGATGATCCTGGGAGCTGAATCCAGGAATGTGGGATGTTCCTGAGAGCTGAATCCGGGGATATGTGTGGGATGATCATGGGATCTGAATCCGGTGGTTTGTGGGATAATCCTGGGATCTGAATCCAGGGATGTGCGGGGTTTTCCCAGGATCTGAATCCAGGGATTTGGGATGATGCCAGGATCTGAATCCATGTGTGTGGGATAATCCTGGGAGCTGAATCCGGTGGTTTGTGGGATAATCCCGGGAGCTGAATCCAGGAATGTGGGATGTTCCTGGGAGCTGAATCCAGGGATGTGTGTGAGGTTTTCCTGGGATCTGAATCCAGGGATGTGGGATGATCCCAGGATCTGAATCCATGGGTGTGGGGTAATCCTGGGACCTGCAGGCAGGGATGTGTGGGATAATCCTGGGAGCTGAATCCAGTGGTTTGTGGGATGTTCCTGTGCGCTGAATCCAGGGAGTGTGTGGGGTTTTCCTGGGATCTGAATCCAGTGGTTTGTGGGATAATCCCGGGAGCTGAATCCAGGAAAGCGGGATGTCCCACATTCCATACCTTCGGAGGGTGGGAAGAGCCGAGGGGATTTGGGATTTTTTTTTCCCTTTCTGAGGGATAATTCCATGGGATGAGGTTTTCCAGCTGGGAAAAGCGGTGGTTTAGGGTCGGCCTGCTGGAAAACTGCAGAATTCCAGGTGGGGTGGGCTGGATGGATCCTTCTCTCCTTGGAAAAGTCCTAGGGAGGGTCTTGGGGATATGGAGGGAGCTGGGAATTGCCAAATCCCTAAGGAATGCTGCCCTTTCCTTGGAATTATTGCTGAAGGAGAGCTGAAGCCATCCCGGCTTTTCCAATTGGCTGCATCCCGGGATGTGCCAGGAAAAAAAAAAAAAAGGGATGGATTGGGAAGCTCAATCCCTGCATCCCTGTTCTTCCTTCCCAGCCCCGAGGTTTGTCTGGGAATGGGAATCCCACAGTTCCCTCTTCCCGGGAAATTCCAGGGCACAGCCCCCAGATATCCACCCATGGCCTCTTCCTCCTCCTCATTCCCTCGGAACCGGGCGGGAAAAGCCTTGGAATGGGATTTGCTCCCAGGAGGAGCTGTTTGATCCCAGCGGGAATTATCCGGGTGGATTTGGTGCTTCCCGGCCCGGATGAGAGTCCAGGATTTTTAGATTTGGGAATGGGAGGAATGGAATTTGGGAAGGAAGCCTCCCTGCTGGAAAAGGAGGGATGAGCCCCGGGAATGTTAATGGGAATGGTGTTCTCTCCCCCGCAGCCGGCTGTTCATCACATCCCGGGATTTGAGGTAATTCCCGGCTCCTCCTGGCAAATCCGGCGCCGTTCCCGCCTTTCCCGGGGATTTGGAGCGCCCGTTTCCAGCCCTGCAGAATTCCCTCCGTCCTGTCCGAGAGAATTCCTGTGGGATGAAGGAATTCCCCGGCAGGGATTCCGCTTTTCCTCAGCTGCTACGGAAAACCGGGAGTGGGGGGGCAGCTCCTTCCTGCCAGGGCCGATTTATCCCCTTCCAGGATCCAGAGGATCTCTTGGAGATACTCCAAAGGCTCTGGAGCCAGGCTGGGAGAGCTGGGAATGTTCCCCTGGAGAAGGGAAAACTCCAGGGAATGCTCCGAGTGCCTGCAGGGGCTCCAGGAGAGCTGGAGAGGGACAAGGGCTGCAGGGACAGGAGACAGGGAATGGCTTCCCACTGGGAAAAGTGACATTGAGCTGGGATTGGGGCAGGAATTCCTGGCTGGGAGGGGCTGGGCTGGATCCATCCATCCATCCATCCATCCATTCATTATTCCATTAATCCACCAATGCATTAATCTATTCATCTATCAATCCATTAATCCATCAATGTATCAATCCATTGATCTATCAATCCATCAATCCATCAACTCATCATTCCATCAATCCATTAATTCATTAATCCATAAATCCATCAATCCATTAATTCATTAATCCATAAATCCATCAATCCCTCAATGCTGAGTTCATGCATTAATGCATTAATCTATTAATCTATCAATCCATCAATTCATCAATCCATTAATCCATTATTCCATTAATTCATCAACCCATCAATCCATCAGTCCATGAATCCATCAATCCATTAATATATTGATCCATCAATCCATTATTCCATTAATCTATCAATCCATCAACTCATCAGTCCATTTAATCCATTATTCCATTAATTCATCAATCCATTAATCCATCAGTCCATAAATCCATCAACCCATCCATGGATCCATCCATCAATCCATCCATCCATCAATCCATTAATCTATCAATCCATTAATAAATCAATTCATTATTCCATTAATCCATCAATGCATTCATCTATTCATCTATCAATCCATCGATTCATCAATGTATCAATCCATTGATCTATCAATCCATAAATCCATCAATGTTGAGTTCATGCATTAATCTATTAATCCATCAATCCATCTATTCATCAATCCATTAATCCATTATTCCATTAATTCATCAATCCATTAAATTCATCACTCCATAAATCCATCAACTCATCCATCAATCCATCAATCCATTAATCCATTAATCTATCAATCCATTAATAAATCAATCCATTAATAAATCAATCCATTAATAAATCAATCCATTATTCCATTAATCCATCAATGCATTCATCTATTAATCCATCAATCCATCAATCCATTCATCAATCCCTCCATCCATGCATCCACCAATCCCTGAATCCCTCCATCCATCCATGGATCCATCCCTGCATCCATCCATGGCCGGGTTATCCTGGGAAAAGGATCCTTCCCAGCCCCAAACTGCCGGAGTTTGGGATGTTCTGGAAGGTTGGGAATGGGGGGTGAGGTCAGGGATGGTGGGAGAGCTGGGAATGTTCCCCTGGAGAAGGGAAAACTCCAGGGAATGCTCCGAGTGCCTGCAGGGGCTCCAGGAGAGCTGGAGAGGGGCTGGGGACAAGGGCTGCAGGGACAGGAGACAGGGAATGGCTTCCCACTGGGAAAAGTGACATTGAGCTGGGATTTGGGCAGGAATTCCTGGCTGGGCTGGAATTCCCAGCTTGGCTGGGGCTGCCCCTGGATCCCTGGCAGTGCCCAAGGCCAGGCTGGATCCACTTGGGATAGGGGAGGGGCTGGATGGGATTGAAGGATTTTTCCCGCCCAAACCATCCCACGATTCCCCTAATTCCATCCTCTCCTCCTCTTTCCCAGAGCGAGCTCTCCTCCAGCCTGGACGAGGTGAGTCTTTGGGAATTCCTTGTTTCTTGTCTTGGAATTGTTCAAATTCGCTTCCTTTGTCTTGGAATTGTTCCAATTCCTCTTTTTCCCGGGTGGGTCGAGGCGGGACCATCAGGATTTTGGGAATCTGAGTGCTGTATCCCAAGGGTTGGTGCCCGGCCGGAGTCTCCGGCGCCTCGTGGATGCTCCTGAGGGACCTGGCTGGTTCCATCCTTATCCATCCTTTTTTTTTTTTTCTTGGGAATGGCCTTTTTGGGGCCAAATTCCCGCCAAAACTCGGGGATTTATCTTTGGATGGCATCCATAGAAACAGGGAATCTTTTCCAGCTTTTTTTTTTAATTTTTTTTTTTTTTTTGGTCTCATCCCTGTTGATTTTCACTCATCCTGGATCCAAATCCGGGTGGGAATCCGTGACCTCCGGAGCTTCCTGCTGCTGGATTCCCTTGGATTTATCCTTGTTTGACCCATCCTGGCTCCCAGCAGGGTTTTCATGGATTTTCCTCCCTCCAGCTGGGAGGGAATTCCCAATCAATTCCCAATTAATTCCCAATTCCCAATTCCCAATTCCCAGTTAATTGCCAGTTCCTAATCAATTCCCAATTCCCAATCAATTCCCAATCAATTCCCAATTCCCAATCAATTCCCAATTCCCAGTTAATTCCCAATTCCCAGTTAATTCCCAATTCCCAATCAATTCCCAATTCCCAATTCCCAATCAATTCCCAATTCCCTATCAATTCCCAACTCCCAATCAATTCCCAATTCCCAGTTAATTCCCAATTCCCAATTTCCAATCAATTCCCAATTCCCAACTCCCAATCAATTCCCAATTCCCAATCAATTCCCCATTCCCAATCAATTCCCAATTACCAATTCCCTATCAATTCCCAATCGATTCCCAATTCCCAGTCGATTCCCAATTCCCAATCAATTCCCAATTCCCAATCAATTCCCTATTTCCAACTCCCAATCAATTCCCAATTCCCAATCAATTCCCAATTCCCAATTCCCAATCAATTCCCAATTCCCTATCAATTCCCAACTCCCAATCAATTCCCAATTCCCAGTTAATTCCCAATTCCCAATCAATTCCCAATTCCCAACTCCCAATTCATTCCCAATTCCCAACTCCAGTGGGAATTGCTTTTTTCCCTGCTCCCCTCCTGATCCCTCCCTGCTCCCGCCTCATCCCCGGCGTTCCCTGCTCGTTCCAGTCCGTCCAGGGGAACATTCCATCCTCCGGCGTTCAGCCGGAATCCGGGAAAACGCCTGGAAAACCACTGGGAGAGCAGCAGGAAAGACTTAAAAAAACTCCCAAAAAACCCTGGAATGACGCCGGGTTAAAATCCAAGCGGATCCCGGAGAGGGTTGGATGGGGCAGGAGCTCTTCCCCGAGGATTTCCCATTGGATTTGCCGAAGGATTCAACGCTAAAATCCCTCCCAGCCCAAACCCTTCCGTGATTTTGGGCCTGAAATTTTATTTTTTTGGGGTTTTTTTTGGGAATTCGGGTTCCAGAGGTAACCCAGGGAATGCGGGAATTCTCTGCCGCTCTCCCTTCTCCTTCGGGCGATCCCGGATGGAATTCCCGTTCCTTGCCAGCTCCCTGGGAGCTCGCGGGTCGTGGGATGGAGGAGTGGCTGCTCCCTGTGGGAATCCCACATTGGAATTCCCAAAAAAACCTTCGGCTAACGGGCTCAGGAACCAGCGATTCCCAAGGAAAATTATAGCTTGGAATTTTATGGGAAGGGGAGCTGGAATTGAACGATCCCTAAGGTCCTTTCCAAGGCCAACCATTCCAGGATTCCACGTGGAAAATCCCTTGGGAGAGCCAATCCCGTAATTAAAACGCACCCACGCGTCATCGAATCCAAGAAAATTCCAGCCGGGAGAGAATTCCACACTCCCGGGATGGATTTCCAGGGATTTTGGCTTTTTGGGGGCTCTGGGAGACGCAGGAGAAGAAAAAGGGGAGGAATCCTGGCTCCCACTTTTCCTCCTCCGGGAAGCCGCCTTGGGAATTCCTCGGCGGCCTCCCAGGTCTGGGATAACCCCGACAGAATTCCCGGGTGGAATTTTCACCTGAGCCGTGTATCCCACGGATTTCTGGCTTATCCGTGAAGCGCGGGATGAACCGCAGCCCCTTCCCGGATCCAGGGGCGATGCCGATCCCCCATCCCAACAAATTTTCCGGGAATCTCCCAACCACCTCCTCCCGCCGCCATCCCGGGATGGGACGGAGGCGGCTCCATCCCGACATTCCCTAAAAAAAGGTCGAACCCCAGAGGGTGGAATCCTTCGCGTTTCCCTGGGAAAAGCTTGGGAATGTTCCCGAAAATAGCTCAGGATTCCCAAAATCCCGAGCTTTTTTTTTGGGGATTCCCAAAAATTTTTTTGGAGGATTCCCAAAAAAAGCTCGGGAATGTTCCTGGCTCTTCCCCAGGACGGATTAAAGAGCCCAACCCGTTTATCCCGGCGCCTCCATCCCTCCCTTCCCTCTCTCTCTCATCCCTCTGGGATTTCCCGGGAGAGGTCGAGTTTGGAGATTCCAGGGCGGATCCCTCACGGGAAAAAGGGGGTTTGGCCTCCCCATCCCGGCGCTTCCCGACGTTTTCCCCCTCTCCCCGCTCCCGCAGTCCGAGGATTCCGACCTGCCCTACCCGCCGCCGCAGCGGGAGCCCAACGTCTACGTGGTGCCGCAGGGGATCAAACCCGTCCTGCAGCGCACGGCCATCGAGGTGAGCCCTTCCCAGCTGGAATCTGGGATGGGATTCCCAAAAAAAAGGAGGCTCCAGGAGGAGCTTCTGGCTCCAGGGGGGAATTTCTGGCTCCTCAAGGTCCTGCAGTGCACGGCCATTGAGGTGAGCCGGGAAGGGCGTCCCAGGTGGATTCTGGGGTGGAATTCCCAAAATAAAGGAGGCTCCAGGGGGAGCTTCTGGCTCCTCATGGTCCTGCAGGGAATCAAACAGCCATCGAGGTGAGCCACTGAGCCTGGAATGGCATCCCAGCTGGATTCTGGGGTGGGATTCCCACAAAAAAGGAGGCTCCAGGAGGAGCTTCTGGCTCCAGGGGGGAATTTCTGGCTCCTCATGGTCCTGCAGCGCACGGCCATCGAGGTGAGCCGGGAAGGGGATTCTGGGATGGGATTCCCAAAAAAAAGGAGGCTCCAGGAGGAGCTTCTGGCTCCTCGTGGTCCCACAGGGAATCAAACAGCCATCGAAGTAAGCCCTTCCCAGGTGGAATCTGGGGTGGGATTCCCAAAAAAAAGGAGGTTCTGGGAGGAGCTTCTGGCTCCTCATGGTTCCACAGGGAATCAAACAGCCATCGAGGTGAGCCACTGAGCCTGGAATGGCATCCCAGGTGGATTCTGGGGTGGGATTCCCAAAAAAAAAGGAGGCTCCAGGGGGGAATTTCTGGCTCCTCGTGGAATCAAACCCGTCCTGCAGCGCACGGCCATCGAGGTGAGCCGGGAAGGGGGTCCCGGGGTGGGATTCCCAAAAAAAAAGGAGGCCCTGGAGGGAGCTTCTGGCTCCTCACGGTCCCACAGGGAATCAAACCCATCCTGCAGCGCACGGCCATAGAGGTGAGCCCTTCCCAGGTGGATTCTGGGATGGAATTCCCAAAATAAAGGAGGCTCCAGGGGGAGCTTCTGGCTCTTCGTGGTCCCACAGGGAATCAAACAGCCATCAAGGTGAGTCAGGAAGGGGATTCTGGGCTGGGATTCCCACAAAAAAGGAGGCTCCGGGGGCCTGGAGCTTCTGGCTCCTCAAGGTCCTGCAGGGAATCAAACGGCCATCGAGGTGAGTTGGGAATGGCATCCCAGGTGGAATCTGGGGTGAGATTCCCAAAAAAAAGGAGGCTCCAGAAGGGGCTTCTGGCTCCTCGTGGTCCCACAGGGAATCAAACAGCCATTGAGGTGAGCCACTGAGCCTGGAATGGCATCCCAGGTGGATTCTGGGGTGGGATTCCCAAAAAAAAGGAGGCTCCAGGGGGGAATTTCTGGCTCTTCGTGGTCCTGGAGGGAATCAAACCCGTCCTGCAGCGCACGGCCATCAAGGTGAGCCAGGAAGGGGGTCCCGGGGTGGGATTCCCAAAAAAAAGGAGGCTTTGGTGGGGGGGAGCTTCTGGCTCCAGGGGGGAATTTCTGGCTCCTCATGGTCCCACAGGGAATCAAACAGCCATCGAGGTGAGTCAGGAAGGGGATTCTGGGGTGGGATTCCCAAAAAAAAGGAGGCTCTGGGGGGAATTTCTGGCTCCTCGTGGAATCAAACCCATCCTGAAGCGCACGGCCATCGAGGTGAGCCGGGAAGGGCGTCCCGGGGTGGGATTCCCACAAAAAAGGAGACTCCAGGAGGAGCTTCTGGCTCCTCGTGGTTCCACAGGGAATCAAACAGCCATTGAGGTGAGTCAGGGAGGGGATTCTGGGGTGGGATTCCCAAAAAAAAAAGGAGGCTCTGGGGGAGCTTCTGGCTCCTCAAGGTCCCACAGGGAATCAAACCCGTCCTGCAGCGCACGGCCATCGAGGTGACTCCTTCCCAGGTGGATTCTGGGGTGGGATTCCCAAAAAAAAGGAGGCTCCGGGGGGGAGCTTCTGGCTCTTCACAATTCCCTGAAGGAAGGCGGAGCTGGAGGGGTTGGGGTCTGCTCCAGGGAGCAAGGGATGGGATGAGGAGGAAGTTCTGGGAACGAGGGATGGGATGAGGAGGGAATTCCCAGTTCCAGAATTGCTTTTACCCACTCCCCTCCTGATCCCTCCCTGCTCCCGCATCATCCCCGGCATTCCTTACTTGTTCCTGCCCATCCAGGGAACATTCCATCCTCTGGGGTAGAGTGTTCCTTCAGGGAACAAGGGATGGGATGAGGAGGAAGTTCTGGGAATGAGGGATGGGATAAGGAGGAAGTTCAAGGAATGAGGGATGGGATGAGGAGGAAGTTCTGGGAACGAGGGATGGGATGAAGAGGAAGTTCTGGGAATGAGGGATGGGATGAGGAGGAAGTTCTGGGAACAAGGGATGGGATGAGGAGGAAGTTCTGGGAATGAGGGATGGGATAAGGAGGGAATTCCCAATTCCAGTGGGAATTGCTTTTACCCACTCCCCTCCTGATCCCTCCCTGCTCCCGCATCATCCCCGGCATTCCTTACTTGTTCCTGCCCATCCAGGGAACATTCCATCCTCTGGGGTAGATTGTTCCTTCAGGGAACAAGGGATGGGATGAGGAGGAAGTTCAGGGAACGAGAGATGGGATAAAGAAGAAGTTCTGGGAACAAGGGATGGGATAAAGAAGAAGTTCTGGGAACAAGGGATGGGGTGAGGAGGAAGTTCAGGGAACGAGGGATGGGATGAGGAGGAAGTTCTGGGAACGAGGGATGGGATAAAGAAGAAGTTCTGGGAACAAGGGATGGGATGAGGAGGAAGTTCTGGGAATGAGGGATGGGACAAGGAGAAAGTTCTGGGAATGAGGGATGGAATAAAGAAGAAGTTCTGGGAACGAGGGATGGGACAAGGAGGAAGTTCTGGGAATGAGGGATGGGATGAGGAGGAAGTTCTGGGAACAAGGGATGGGATGAGGAGGAAGTTCAGGGAATGAGGGATGGGACAAGGAGGAAGTTCTGGGAATGAGGGATGGGATAAAGAAGAAGTTCTGGGAACAAGGGATGGGATGAGGAGGAAGTTCAGGGAACGAGGGATGGGATGAGGAGGAAGTTCAGGTTGGATATCTGGAAGAATTTCCTGGTGGGAAAGGTGGTCAGGCATTGGCAGTGCCCAGGGAGGTTTGGAATCCGCATCCCTGGAAGTGTCCAAGGAGCTCCTGGTGTCGAGGTGGGTGTAGGTCACAGGTTGAACTCCTTGACCTTGGAGGTCTTTTCCAACCTCAAGGGTTCCGTAATTCCAGAGGTATTGTCCTACTGCTTGTCCACTGCTTGTCTGACGTGGTTCAGCCTCCAGGTTCTCCTCCATTGCTGAGGAGCTCCATGGGAACTTGGAAGCAGAAGTTTGGGTCAGGATTTAGTGTCCCCTCATCCCACAGATCTGGGGTTGGGGGCTGAGGAACCTCAAAGACTCCATAATTCCCACCACTGCTTCTCCTATGTGGTTAAACCTCCGGGTTCTCCTCCGTTGCCGAGGAGCTCCACGGAAACCTGGAAGCAGAAGTTTGGGTCAGGATTTGGTGTCCTCTCATCCCACATATCCTGGCCTGGGGGCTGAGGAACCTCAATGATTCCATAATTCCCACCATTGCTTGTCCTACACGGTTCAACTTCCAGGTTCTCCTCCACTGCCGAGGAGGTCCATAGAAACCTGGAAGCAGAGTTTTGGGTCAGGATTTGGTGTCCCCTCATCCTGCAGATCTGGGGTTGGGGGCTGAGGAACCTCAAAGACTCCATAATTCCCACCACTGCTTGTCCTACGTGGTTAAACCTCCGGGTTCTCCTCCATTGCTGAGGAGCTCCATGGGAACCTGGTAGCAGAAGTTTGGGTCAGGATTTGGTGTCCTCTCATCCTGCAGATCTGTGGTTGGGGGCTGAGGAACCTCAGTGATTCCATAATTCCCAGCACTGCTTGTCCTATGTGGTTAAACCTCCGGGTTCTCCTCCGTTGCCGAGGAGCTCCATGGAAACCTGGAAGCAGAAGTTTGGGTCAGGATTTGGGGTCCCCTCATCCCACAGATCTTGGGCTGAGGAACATCCAGGATTTGGGTCAGGATTTGGGGTCCCCTCATCCTGCTGATCTGGGGTTGGGGGCTGAGGAACCTCAAAGATTCCATAATTCCCAGCACTGCTTGTCCTACACGGTTCAACTTCCAGGTTCTCCTCCACTGCCGAGGAGGTCCATAGAAACCTGGAAGCAGAGTTTTGGGTCAGGATTTGATGTCCTCTCATCCCACAGATCCTGGCCTGGGGGCTGAGGAACCTCAAAGATTCCATAATTCCCACCACTGCTTCTCCTACGTGGTTAAACCTCCAGATTCTCCTCTGTGGCTGAGGAGCTCCATGGAAACCTGGAAGCAGAGTTTTGGGTCAGGATTTGGTGTCCTCTCATCCCGCAGATCCTGGCCTGGGGGCTGAGGAACCTCAAGAGCTTCCAGCTGGCCAGCGTGACCTCGCCCAGCCTGCTGGTGGAGTGCGGGGGGCAGCGCGTCCAGTCTGGCGTCATCAAGAACGTCAAGAAGAACCCCAACTTCGACGTCTGCGTGCTCTTCATGGAAGTGGTGAGGTCCCAACGGGACTGGGGCGGTGCAGGGGGGAAGGGAGGGTCCTCAAAAATGGGGTGAAGTGCCTTAAAGTCCTACAAAAAAACGGATCTGGTGAAGGACCTCAAAGTCTCATAACAGTGGATCTTGTGAAGGGCCTGGAGGTCCCATAGAAGTGGCTCTTGTGCTGAAGAACCTGGAGGTCCCATAAAATTGGATGTTGTGGTAAAAGACCTCAAAATCCCAGAAAATTCGATCTTCTGCTGAAGGACCTCGGAGTTCCATAAAAGTGGATCTTGTGAAGGGCCTGGAGGTCCCATGAAAGTCTCTTTTGGGGTGAAGGACCTCAAGGCCCTATAAAAAGGGAACTTGTTCTAAAGGACCTGGAGGTCCTGTAAAACTGGATCTTGTGGTGAAGGACCTCAAACACCCATAAAAATGGATCTTTTGAAGGGCCTGGAGGTCCCATAAGAGTGGCTCTTGTGTTGAAGGACCTGGAGGTCCCATAAAATTGGATGTTGTGGTAAAAGACCTCAAAATCCCAGAAAATTTGATCTTGTGCTGAAGGACCTCGGAGTTCCATAAAAGTCGATCTCGTGAAGGGCCTGGAGGTCCCATGAAAGTCTCTTTTGGCGTGAAGGACCTCAAAATTCCATAAAAACGTGTCATGTGAAGGACCTCAAGGACCCATAGAAAGTGAACTTGTTCTAAAGAATCTGGAGATCACATAAAACTGGATCTTGTGGTGAAGGACCTCTAAGCCCCATTAAAATGGATCTTTTGAGGGGCCTGGAGGTCCCATAAAAGTGGTTCTTCTGCTGAAGGATCTTAAAGTCCCATAAAAACGTGTCTTGTGAAGGACCTCAAGGACCCGTATAAAGGGAACTTGTTCTAAAGGATCTGGAGGTCCTGTAAAACTGGATCTTGTGGTGAAGGACCTCAAAGTCCAATAAAAATGGAGCTTTTGAGGGGCCTGGAGGTCCCATGAAAGTGGTTCTTGTGCTGAAGGGCCTGGAGGTCCCATAAAATTGGATCTTGTGGTGAAGGACCTCAAAGTCCCATAAAAACAGATCTTTTGAGAGGCCTGGAGGTCCCATGAAAGTGGCTCTTGTGTTGAAGGACCTGGAGGTCCCATAAAATTGGATATTTCTGGAAATCCCAGAAAATTTGATCTTGTGCTGAAGGACCTCGGAGTTCCATGAAAGTGGATCTTGTGAAGGACCTCACAGTCCCATAAAAACGGACTTTATGGTGAGGGACCTCAAAATCCCATGAAAACAGATCCGGTGAAGGACCTTAAACCCCCGTAAAAAACCGATCGCGTGGTGAAAGACCAGGAGGTGTCATAAAATGGCTTCTTCTGGTGAAGGACCTCGAAATCCCATAAAAACGTTTCTCCTGGTGAAGTTCCTTCTGCCCTTGGTGGTGCAGAACCTCCTCCCTCCCTTTTCCCGGCCTCATTCCGCCCGTCCTTCCCTCTTCCCGCAGCGCCTGCCCAAGGAGAGCCTCTACAGCCCCCCCATCGTCCTGAAGGTCATCGACAACCGCCCCTTCGGCCGGAGACCCGTGGTGGGACAGTGCACCGTCCGCTCCCTCCAGGAGTTCTACTGGGATCCCTTCCAGGAGGACACGGGGGCGCCCCAGGAGCAGCCGGGTGGGTGGGGATGTCGGGATTTGTGTGGGAATATCGGGATTTGTGTGGGAATATCGGGATTTGTGACCTTCATGGAGTCGTGGAATGGTTGAGTTGGGAGGGAACTTGGAGATGATCGCGTTCCACACCATCCATGGGCGGGGACACCTCCCACCATCCCAGGTGGATCCAAGCCCTGATGTCCAGCCTGGCCTTGGACACTGCCAGGAGGATCTGGGAATTCCAGCCCAGCCCCTCCCCACCCTGACAGGGAGGAATTTTTTCCCGATGTCCCACCCAAGTCTCCCCTCCTTCAGTTCAGTCCATTCCTGGTCCTGGCATTCCGTGTCCTTGTCCCTCTCCTCATTCCTTGGAGCCCTGGGTGGGATTGGGATCACGGGATTGGGATCTTGGAGATGAGCTTTGGGTGATGGGAAGGTTCTGTGGGATGCTGGGGTCATGGATATCAGCTTTGGATGGTGGGGAGGTTCTGGGATGGGATTAGGATCACAGGATTGGGATCTTGGAGATGAGCTTTGTGTGGTGGGAAGGGTCTGTGAGATGTTGGGATCATCGATATCAATTTTGGATGGTGGGAAGTGTCTGGGAAGGGGTTGGGATTATAGGATTGGGATCTTGGAGATGAGCTTTGTGTGGTGGGGAGGGTCTGTGAGATGCTGGGATCATGGATATCAGCTTTGGATGGTGGGAAGTGTCTGGGATGGGATTGGGATCTTGGAGATTAACTATGGATGGTAGGAAGGGTCAGGGATGAGTTTGGGATTGTGGACATCAACTTTGGGTGGTGGGGAGGTTCTGGGTTGGGATCATGGGATTGAGATCTTGGAGATGAGCTTTGGATGGTGGGAAGGTTCTGTGAGATGTTGGGATCATGGATAGCAATTTTGGAAGGTGGGGAGCTTCTGGGATGGGATTGGGATCACAGGATTGGGATCATGGATGTCAGCTTTGGATGGTGGGGAGGTTCTGGGATGGGATTAGGATCACAGGATTGGGATCTTGGAGATGAACTTTGTGTGGTGGGAAGGTTCTGTGAGATGTTGGGATCATGGATATCAATTTTGGATGGTGGGAAGTGTCTGGGATGGGGTTGGGATTATAGGATTGGGATCTTGGAGATGAGCTTTGGGTGGTGGGGAGGTTCTGGGATGGGATTGGGAATCTGGGATTGGGATCTTGGAGATGAGCTTCGTATGGTGGGAAGGTTCTTTGGGATGCTGGGGTTCATGAATATCAGTGTTGGATGGTGGGAAGTGTCTGGGATGAGTTTGGGATCATGGATATCAACTTGGGATGGTGGGGAGCTTCTGGGATGGGATTGGGATCACGGGGTTGGGATCATGGATGTCAGCTTTGGATGTTGGGAAGGTTCTGGGATGGGATCATGGAATTGGGATCTTGGAGTTGAGCTTTGGGTTGTGGGAAGGTTCTGGGATGGGATTGGGATCACGGGGTTGGGATCATGGATGTCAGCTTTGGATGGTGGGAAGGTTCTGGGATGGGATCATGGAATTGGGATCTTGGAGTTGAGCTTTGGGTTGTGGGAAGGTTCTGGGATGGGATTAGGATCACGGGATTGGGATCTTGGAGATGAGCTTTGGATGGTGAGACGGTTCTGTGAGATGTTGGGATCATGGATATCAACTTTGGATGGTGGAAAGGATCTGGGATGAGTTTGGGATCGTGGAGATTAATTTTGGATGATGGGAAGGGCCTGAGATGAGTTTGGGATCACGGGATTGGGACCATGGATGTCAACTTTGGATGGTGGGAAAGCTCTGGATGGGATTGGGATCGTGGAGATGAACTTCGTGTGGTGGGAAGGGTCTGTGAGGTGTTGGGATCATGGATGTCAGCTTTGGGTGGTGGGGAGGTTCTGGGATGGGATTGGGATCACGGGATTGGGATCACGGATGTCAGCTTTGGATGGTGGGAAGGTTCTGGATTGGGGTTGGGATCGTGGAGATGAACTTTGGATGGTGGGGAGCTTCTGGGATGGGATTGGGATCACGGGGTTGGGATCATGGATGTCAGCTTTGCATGGTGGGAAGGTTCTGGGTTGGGATCATGGGATTGGGATCTTGGAGATGAACTTTGGATGGTGGGAAGGGTCTGTGAGATGCTGGGATCATGGATATCAACTTGGGATGGTGGGAAGGGTCTGGGAGGAGTTTGGGATCATGGATGTCAACTTTGGATGGTGGGGAGCTTCTGGGATGGGATTGGGATCATGGAGATGAACTTTGTGTGGTGGGAAGGGTCTGTGAGATGCTGGGATCATGGATATCAGTTTTGGATGGTGGGGAGGATCTGGGATGGGGTTGGGATTATTGGAGATGAACTTCGGGTGGTGTGAAAGGTCTGGATGAGGTTGTGATCATGGAGATGAACTTCGTGTTGTGGGAAGGGTCTGTGAGATGTTGGTATCATGGATATCAACTTTGGATGGTGGGAAGGATCTGGGATGAGTTTGGGATCGTGGATATCAACTTTGGATGGTGGGAAGTGTCTGAGAGGAGTTTGGGATCTTGGAGATTAACTATGGATGGTAGGAAGGGTCTGGGATGAGTTTGGGATTGTGGACATCAACTTTGGATGGTGGGAAGGGTCTGGGATGGGATTGGGATCATGGAGATGAACTTCGTGTGGTGGGAAGGGTCTGTGAGATGCTGGGATCATGGATATCAGTTTTGGGTGGTGGGAAGGGTCTGGGATGGGATTGGGATCACACTCTGGGATAAACCGGCCTCACTCCTGGAGGCCGATCCCGAGGTTTCCGGGCTCTGCGATCCCCAAATCCCGGGAATGACGGAGCGGCCCCGCTCCGGTTGCAGACGAGCTCAGCCTGACGCCCAGGGACGACGTCCTGATCGACATCGACGACCGGGAGCCCCTGATCCCCGCCCAGGTACGGAAAACGCCGGGAAGATCCCGGATCCCTTCCCTGCTCCCAGCCTGGGGCCGAGGGGCCGACGCGGGGCCGGATCCGCTCGGATCCGTCCTTTTCCCGCTTCCGCGGGGCTTTCCCTCCCTCTCCTCGCCGGCACAGCTCCAAATTCCTCCTCCTCCTTCCCTCTCTTGGGAATCCGAATTCCCAATCCGAATCCACATCCCCAATCCGAATCCGCATCGGGATTGGCTTTCCCGATGGAGAGAAATCCATCCGTGCCGGGCTCTTCCCAAGGAAAGGCAAAATTCCCTGTGGCTCCGTCGTCCTCGCTCCACGGCCGGGTCTCCTTGTCCCGGTCTGCAGGAATTGCACTGGGCTGGGATTCTGGAATCCCAAATCCCGAATCCGTGTCCCAGTTTGGCTCTGGGTTTCCAGGAATTTCACTGGGCTGGGATCCTGGAATCCCGAATCCCAAATCCCGAATCCGTGTCCCAGTTTGGCTCTGGGTTTCCAGGAATTTCACTGGACCGGGGTTGTGGAATCCCAAATCCCAAATCTGTGTCCCAGTTTGGCTCCCGGTTTGCAGGAATTTTACTGGACCGGGATTGTGGAATCCCAAATCCTGAATCCCAAATCCATGTCCCAGTTTGGCTTCCAGTTTGCAGGAATTTTACTGGACCAGGATTGTGGAATCCCAAATCCCGAATCCCAAATCTGTGTCCCAGTTTGGCTCCCGGTTTGCAGGAATTTTACTGGGCAGGGATTGTGGAATCCCAAATCCCGAATCCGTGGCTCTGGGGACAGGAGGGAGCTTCTTCCTGGAAATCCATCCTGAAATTCCCACCTGGGAATTTCGGCCCTGGCAGCTGCTCCTCCCCTCCTGGAGGTGGACGCGGATCGAGGAATGTTGGGATCATCCAGGGCCGGGTTTGGGAGGTCAAGGAGCCATCCCGGAGAACCTCCCTGCTCCGCATTCCCGGGAAAAGGGGACGGATCCCAATCCAGCAGCTCCTGCTCCGGGGCTCTTTGGAAGCTGGCGCCGGGATTTTTTTTCCATGGATGCATTTCCCAATTTTGGCTCCCAGAGTTTTTTTTTTCCCTTTCCTTGCCAAGCCTGGCTTTGCTCCCCATTCCCGAGGAACAAAGGGCGCCTTTGTTTTCCTCTTTTTCTTTCCCCCTCCTGGAAAAAAAAAAAAAAAATCGGGAAAAACAACCAGAGGTGAAATCCCTGGGCTCCGAGGTTTTTTGGGAGCGCGTTATCCAGCTCGCCGGAGCGGGATCCGGAGTTCAGCCGGAGTTCAAACCCCGGGAATCACATCCCGGTCAAAGCCAAAGCGGGGGGAAAATCCTCACTCCTGGAAAAAAATTCATGGAAAAGGGATTTTTTTTTCCCCCCACCCCGGCGAATCCCATCCGGTTCGGTTCTTCGGGAGAAGGAGGTGGAGCGGGGGGGGTTTGGAAAAGAAGGAATTTGTGGAAAAGGGGGCTGGCTGGATCCCGCCTGCTCTGCTTTCCAAGGTTTTTCCGAGGGTTCCTTCCCACGGGGAAGAGGCTCCGTGGGATGAGCAGGGATTTGGATGCCACTTGTGGATCAATCAGCGGGAAAGGAGCCATTCCCAGGGAATCCTGGTGGAAAACCATCCTCGGGGAATTTTTTTTCCCCTATGGAAAAACCGGGAATTGTGGGGTTTGGCCTGGATCTGCTGGGATCACAGCGGGGTTTTGGGAAGAAGCCTGAGCTGGAGAACCGGGAATGCTGTCGGGATCGGGCCGATCCTCCAAGCCGGCTGTTTTCTGGGAAGAACCTCTCGTTCCTTCCCCCCTTTCCCACCTCCCGGGGAATCCTCGGAATCCCAGAGCAGCGCTGCCGCTTCCTCCCCATGGAAGTGATCCCGGGTTTTGGTTTCGCCCGGGATGAGCCGGGCTTGGGCCTGGACCTTGCTCCAGAGAATTCCCAACCCCCCTGGCTCCGATCCTTCCCCGGATTCCTGGATAACTCCCTGACTTCGCCGGCCTCGTTATCCAGGGAAAAGCCTCTCCTCCACCGGGAATCACTAACAGCTTTTCCATGTTTTTTTCCCCCTTTAATATCCCGTTTTTCCCCTCTCATTCCTCATTCCGGCTGTTTGCTAAAAAACAAAACCCCGCCCTCATCCCGAATTTCGCCTCATCCCGAGGGGAACGCCAGGGGTGGGGGAACGTTGGTTGGGATCAATCCCATCCAACGGCTGCCCCTCGCTCCGTCCCCCCAATTCCCGGAATTCCTTGGATAACGGAATCGTTTTGATTTGTAGCTTCCCGAGGGCTTGGCCAGCTCAGCGCTAATTAACGCCCCGGATTCCCGGGCCCCGCCTCATGTAGGTATCGCTGCCTTTCTAATTTGCTAATTAATCGCCTTAATTAATCTATTAATTAATTAATCCATTGCTTAATTAGTGGCCTGAACCCGGGAGAAGAGGCGGATAAAGGTTGGAAGGAGGAGTTTTTCCTCCTGGGAATGATCCCGTGTACCGCTAAGGAAAATGGCGATTCCAGCTTTTTTTTCCCCCAGGGTTTTCCATTCATCCCAAAGGGAACCAGGGAGGTTTTGCAGGAATTCTGTCCCCAGCTCAGGGATCCCAGCACAGGAAGGGCTTGGAAATGTGGGAGCGAGCCGGAGGTGGGACCAGGATGATCAGAGGGTGATTCTGGAGCAGCTCTGCTGGGAGGAAAGGCTGGGAGAGCTGGGAATGTTCAACCTGGAGAAGGGAAAACTGCAGGGAATGCTCCGAGTGCCTGCAGGGGCTCCAGGAGAGCTGGAGAGGGGCTGGGGACAAGGGCTGCAGGGACAGGAGACAGGGAATGGCTTCCCACTGGGAAAAGTGACATTGAGCTGGGATTGGGGCAGGAATTCCTGGCTGGGAGGGGCTGGGCTGGATCCATCCCATCCCTGCATCCATCCACGACTGGGAGAGCTGGGAAAAGGATTGTTCCCAGCCCCAAAATGCCAGAGTTTGGGATGTTCTGGAAGGTTGGGAATGGGGGGTGAGGTCAGGGATGATGGGAGAGCTGGGAATGTTCCCCTGGAGAAGGGAAGACTGCAGGGAATGCTCCGAGTGCCTGCAGGGGCTCCAGGAGAGCTGGAGAGGGGCTGGGGACAAGGGCTGCAGGGACAGGAGACAGGGAATGGCTCCCACTGGGCAAGGGGAGCTTGGGCTGGGATCTTGGGCAGCAATTCCTGGCTGGGCTGGAATTCCCAGCTTGGCTGGGGCTGCCCCTGGATCCCTGGGAATGTCCAAGGTCGGGTTGGATGGGTTTGGATCCACCTGGAACCGTCAGTGGGAGCTGTCCCTGCCCATGGAACTGGGATGAGCTTTCTGGTCCCTTCCCATTCCATAATTCCATGATTCCATGATTCCCAGGCAGCTCTTCCGAGGAGAGGATCCCAGGAGGGGCCTCTCAGCTCCCTCTGCTCCTCCACTCCCAGCTCCCCCGTTACTCCCCCGTTACTCCCCCGTTACTCCCCCGTTACTCCTCGGTCACTCCAGCTCCCGCCGCTTTCCAAATCCCCCATCCCAGGAGACGTTACCGGAGCCGAGCGGAGCCGCTTCCCGTTGATCCGTGTCTGTGAAGGATTTGGGATAATTGCTCATTTGCTGTGCCTGCTCCTTCCAAATCCCGGCCCCGCGTTCCACGGCTTCTCCGGTTCCTGCTCCTTGGAAGGGCCCCGGGTGTCGGGTGGCTCCTCCTGGGAATGGTTCCCGTCCCTGGAATGTTCCGGATGGCTTTGAGATTCCCGCTTGGGAGCCAGCCCATGGCACTGCCACTGGGCAGGGGGGGAAAGTATTCCCAGAGAAAACTCCGGGAATTCCGCAGCCGGGGTTTGCGGGATCATGGAGCAGTTTGGGGGGGAAGGGAGCTGGAAGCTCATCCCGGTTCCATGGGCAGGGACACCTCCCACTGTCCCAGGCGGATCCAACCCGGCCTTGGACATTCCCAGGGATCCAGGGGCAGCCCCAGCCAAGCTGGGAATTCCATTCCAAAATCCAGAATTCCTGCCCCAATCCCAGCTCAATGTCACTTTTCCCAGTGGGAAGCCATTCCCTGTCTCCTGTCCCTGCAGCCCTTGTCCCCAGCCCCTCTCCAGCTCTCCTGGAGCCCCTGCAGGCACTCGGAGCATTCCCTGGAGTTTTCCCTTCTCCAGGGGAACATTCCCAGCTCTCCCAGCCTGGCTCCAGAGCAGAGCTGAGTCCTGGAATTTGGGTTTGGTTTAGAAGGGACCTTAAATCCCATCCCATTCCCACCCCATTCATGGGCAGGGACACCTCCCACCATCCCAGGTGTATCCAAGTCCCGATGTCCAACCTGGCCTTGGACATTCCCAGGGATCCAGGGGCAGCCCCAGCCAAGCTGGGAATTCCAGCCCAGCCCCTCCCCGCCCTCCCAGCCTGGAATTTTTTCCATGAAGGAGAAATTCTCCTTCCCCCAGCCAGGCTTTGTTCCCGGAGCTGCTGCAGCTCCTGGGATGACGGGATGGGGTGAAATGATCCAGCTTTTCCCAGGATATCCAAATGACGGCTCCCTCTTGGGAAAAAGGTTGGAGTTCCGGGGTGGTGAGAGGGACGAGGGGGTGGAGCAGGGATAGGGAGATGGGAAACCTCTGGATAATCACGGCAGCAGCTTTCCCGGTCGGAATAAACCCCTTTTCCAGGAAAATTTCAGGATTTGGTCACTTGGGGTGAAATTTATCCACCAGGGATTCCCACCCCGGGGCTTGTGCCCGGCAGGATCCATAAAAAAGCTGGAAAGGGAGCACAGATCCCATTCCCAGAGTTCTGTGTTCCATGGATAAACCCCTTGGATGTGGTTTGGGATTCCCGGAGGGAATTTTTTTTCCATCCCCCAGATAAACAAAACCCCCCCAATCCATCCTTTGCCCATCCACGACTTTCCCGTTCCCAACTGGAATCCTCTCCGTCGCCGCGAGCATTCCAGCCCTTCCCTCCCTTTTTTTTGGTGTTTTCCCTGCTTTTGGTTGGAATATCGGGTCGAGATCCACCGAAATCCCTAATCCCAAAATCTCTCTCTTTCCCTTGGGGCTGCAGAGGATTCCGTGGGTAAGTCCTGGGATGAATCCAAGAGTTTTCCTTCTATCCCGATAGCTCTGGAACATGGAATTCCCATGGAGCCTTCGGAACAATAAGAGGGGAAGTGGCGAAAGGAAAATCGGGATTTTTCCCCCCCAAAAATTGGGATTTTTCCCCCAAAAATTGGGATTTTTCCCAAAAAAAAAAAAAAAAAAAAAAGGAGGCAGAAGCCTCGGAGCGAATTTCCGAAATATTCCCATTAAATCCGATGTTTATCCATGAAATCCCGAGCCCTTGGCTTCGAATGCAAATCAAGTAAAATTCCATTTGGAATTCTCCATGGGGTCACAGAGTTGGAATTCCGGTGCCTCCGAGAAGGAGGAGCTGGGATTTCCTGGGAATTTTTTCACGGATTGGCGGCAGAGCGATCTCTAAAATGGGATTCCCGTGAATTCCATGGAATATCGAGCCGGCGTGGCCGTTTTTCCTCTTGGAATTGGAAGGGTTTGCACTGGGAATGAGGCAAGGACAGCCGAGGTTTTTGTGGGATTTTCCCAGTTATTTTTTTCCCTCCGAGGGTCGCGTCCTCCCGTTGGGTTTTGACGGAAAGTTGGGAATTTTTACGGATTTATTCGTTTATCCGCAGGTTTCGTTGGGATGGGGAGGTTGGGAGGTGCTGGGATACAACCGGGGAGTGGATCCCTGCCTCCCAAATCCCCAAAAAATTCCAGGGAAAGCTTAAAATTGGGGAATTCCGAGCTGTTAACGCCGGAGTTCAACTGATTCATTCCCCGCACGGAAATTCCTGGGAAAAGCGCCCTCCGAGCGGCCAAAAATTTCCGAAAAAAAATTCCTCCAAATCCTCGGAACGTTCTCCTTGGAGCTCTACCTCATCTTCCCACGAGGAACGTTCCTCTCGGGAATATCCACGGCGGATCGGCGCTGGGAGCATCCCAAAAAAAAACCAAAACACCCTGGAAATCAGGGATGGGGTTGGCGGGGGGTTCGCTTCCCAAAATTTGGGAGCTGTTGATGTTTTCCTGGGATTTTTTTTTTTTTGTGGAAAATGAGGGACTCTGGGATCTCTCTGGCTGCAGGAGGAGGAATTCATCGATTGGTGGAGCAAGTTCTACGCTTCCACGGGAGAGAGGGAAAAATGCGGGAATTACCTGGAAAAGGGATTGGACACCTTGAAGGTGAGCGGATTCCATAGGGTTGGGATCCTTGGGATTCGTCTCTCTGTGATTTCCTTGGGTGGTTTTGGGGTTTTGGGGGGCTTTTTTCCCTCTCATTTGGGGTCAAAAAAACACCAAAATGCAAAAAAAAGGAAACAAAAAAATTAATCCACACAAAGTAAAATAAAAAAAAATATTGCACAAAACAAACAAACAAAAAAAACCGAAAACAAAGCAAAGCAAAAAGAAGAAATAAAATAAAATAAAATAAAATAAAATAAAATAAAATAAAATAAACAAAAAAACCAAAAAAATGAATCCTCACAAACTAAAAAAAAAAAACCAAAACCGCACAAAACAAATAAACAAAAAAACCCCAACCAAACAAACAAAAAAACCACAAAAACAAAGCAAAGCAAAAACAAATAATAAAATAAAATAAAAAAACCCAAAAAAACCCCCCAAAAAACCAACAAAAAAACCCCCCACAAACTAAAAAAAACCCCAAAACCACACAAAACAAACAAACAAATAAAACCCCTAACCAAACAAAAAACCCACAAAACCAAAACAAAGCAAAAACAAAAAAATAAAAAACCAAAAAACCCCCAAAAACAAACAAAAAACCAAACCAAAACCAAACCAAAACAAAAAACCCCAAAAAATAAAAACAGCCAAAAAACCCCAAAAACCACAACCAGACAAAAAAAACCCCAAAACCCCCCAACCAAACAAAAAACCCACAAAAACGAAATAAAGCAAAAACAAAAAATAAAAAAACCAAAACCCCAAAAACAAACAAAAAACCAAACAAAAAAAAACCAAAAAACCCCCCAAAAAACCCAACAGAAACAAAACAAGCCAAAAACCAAAAAAAACCCCAAAAAACAACAAACAAACAAAAAAAAACCCAAAAAACCCAACCAAACAAAAAAATGCAAAAACAAATCCAAAACAAACAAACAAAGAACCAAAAACCAAACAAAAAAACCCCAAACCAACCCCCAAAAACCCCCGTTTTCCCCAGATGTGGAAAATTCCATTTCCTCGGGGAAAATCCTTCTGGGGAAACTTCCGGAAAATTTTCCCCCCTTGGGAAGTTGGCAGAGGCGGGGGGTGGGAAGGGTCTGGGAATGAGGAAAAATCCGGGATTTCTCAGGGAAGAGGGGAGGTTTAGGCACAAGGAATTCTGAATTTCGGGCAAAATCCCAAAGGGGGAAAATTTTATTTTTTTCCCTGGGTTTTAAGGAAAATGTTCCCACCTGGAAGATCTCTATCCATGAAAAACCCAACCAGGAGACCTGGGGTTGGTCTGGGTGGTTGGGATGGGCTGGAATTTATCTCGGAATTCCCAAATTCTCCTCACTTCCCCAAATGGGGAAGATTTTTTTTTCCCTGGGTTTTCAGGAAAATATTCCCATCTGGATTTCCCAGGAATTTTTTCATGGATTTCTGGCAAAACGATCTCAAAAACGGGATTCCCAAAAACGGGAGAGAGATCTTCCAGATGGGAAGATCCATGAAAAACCCAACCAGGAGACCTCAGCTTGGTCGGGGTGGTTGGGATGGGCTGGAATTTATCTCGGAATTCCCAAATTCTCCTCACAGCTGAATTTCAGGCAAACTGAAATTCCAAATGTCCCCAAATGGGGAAGATTTTTTTTTCCCTTGGTTTTCAGGAAAATATTCCCACCTGGATTTCCCAGGAATTTTTTCACGGATTTCCGGCAAAACGATCTCAAAAAAGGGATTCCCAAAAACGGGAGAGAGGAAATTTTCTCCCCGCTGGGCAGATTTTCCCAGGATTGAGGAATTCGGTTGGAATTTTTTTTTTTCCCCTCCCTCCCATCTCAGGTCTACGAGACGGAGCTGGAAAAGGTCGAGGAATTCGAGCAGCTCTCCGACTTCTGCCACACCTTCAAGCTGTTCCGGGGCCGATCCCAGGATTCCAGCGACGACCCCTCGGTGGTGGGGGAGTTCAAGGTGGGATGGAGCCCCCCCTATCCATGGGATTGTGTCTGTGGTGGGGTGGGAATGGGAAGATCCTTAAAGCCCTGCTCAGCCCAGGGAATTCCGTGTGTCCGGGAATTGCGGGATCCTCGTCGGTGGGAGCGGCCGGGGCTGCTGGGAAGGGGCTGGGAGGTGTCCCTGGGTGGGAATGGGATGGGATTTGAGGTCTTTCCCAACTCAAACCATTCCAGGATTCTGGAGCCCCTCTGCTCTGGGGGAGAGCGGGGAATGTTCCCCTGGAGAAGGGAAAAATCCAAGGAATGCTCAGAGCCCCTGGCAGTGCCCAAGGCTGGGTTGGACATTGGGGCTTGGAGCCACCTGGGATGGTGGGAGGTGTCCATGAACATGGATGGGGTGGGAATGGGATGGGATTTAAGGTTCCGACCCAAACCATTCCAGGATTCTGGAGCTCTTTTGCTCTGGGAGAGCTGGGAATGTTCCCCTGGAGAAGGGAAAACTCCAGGGAATGCTCCGAGTGCCTGCAGGGGCTCCAGGAGAGCTGGAGAGGGGCTGGGGACAAGGGCTGCAGGGACAGGAGACAGGGAATGGCTTCCCACTGGGAAAAGTGACATTGAGCTGGGATTGGGGCAGGAATTCCTGGCTGGGCTGGAATTCCCAGCTTGGCTGGGGCTGCCCCTGGATCCCTGGGAATGTCCAAGGCCGGGTTGGGACACTGGGGCTTGAATCCACCTGGGATCAGGGAATGTGTCCCTGCCCATGGAACGGGCCGAGCTCTTCCCACCCAACCCATTCCATAAATTCCGCCGTCCATTCCCGTCGTTCCGAGCCTGCTCCCACCCGCTCCCGTCTCCACCAGCTCTTCCTCGAATTTCCCCGTGTCCTTCCCAGGGTTCCTTCAGGATTTACCCTCTTCCCGACGATCCGCGCCTTCCGATGCCTCCCCGGCAATTCCAGCAGCTCCCGGCCCGGGGCCTCCAGGAATGTCTGGTCCGGGTTTACGTCATCCGCGCCTTCGACCTCCAGCCCAAGGATTCCAACGGGAAGGTATCCCGGTGGGAAAGCTCCTGTCCTGGAGTCTTGGAACAGCTCAGCCCTCACTGGTTAAAGTTGGGTCGAAATTGGGTCAAAGTTGGGTCGAAATTGGGTCAAAATTGGGTCGAAATTGGGTTAAAATTGGGTTGAGATTGGGTCAAAATTGGATTAAAATTGGGTTGAAATTGGGTCAAAATTGGGTCGAAATTGTGTCAAAATTGGGTTGAAATTGGGTCAAAATTGGGTTGAAATTGGGTCAAAATTGGATTAAAATTGGGTCAAAATTGGGTCGAAATTGGGTCAAAATTGGGTCAAAGTTGGGTTGAAATTGGGTTAGAATTGTGTCAAAATTGGGTCGAAATTGGGTCAAAATTGGGTCGAAATTGGGTCAAAATTGGGTCAAAGTTGGGTTGAAATTGGGTTAAAATTGGGTCAAAATTGGGTCGAAATTGGGTCAAAATTGGGTCGAAATTGGGTCGAAATTGGGTTGAAATTGGGTCAAAATTGGATTGAAATTGGGTTGAAATTGGGTTGAAATTGGGTCGAAATTGTGTCAAAATTGGGTCAAAATTGGGTTGAAATTGAGTCAAAATTGGGTCAAAATTGGGTCAAAATTGGGTCGAAATTGGGTCAAAATTGGGTTGAAATTGGGTCGAAATTGGGTCGAAATTGGGTCAAAATTGGGTCGAAATTGGGTCGAAATTGGGTCGAAATTGGGTCAAAATTGGGTTGAAATTGGGTCAAAATTCGGTCAAAATTGGTCGAAATTCACAATTTTTCCCTAAAATTTATGAATTTTTTTCCTGTTTTCTGCCTCCCTTGGAATATCCGGGAATCCCGGGAAGCCAATTCTTCCTTTGTCCGCTGGGGTTTTTCAGGATTAGTTCCACGAGTTTGGGGTTTGGTTTTGTTTTGTTTTGTTTTGATTTTTTTTTTTTCGGTGTTTTGACGCTGAAGGAAACAAAATCCCCAAAGTTTTTCCCCCCAAAAATTCCTTCTTGCAAAGGTTTTGCTGGTCAGGAAGGAGAATTCTGGGAAAATTGGGAATTGCGTAGGTGCAAAACTCCCCAAAAGTCAGGGAAGGGAGGAATTCTTTTTGTTCCACTGGAAAAGAGGCAAAAAAAAAATTAAGGAACACAGTGGGAAAAATATGAGGAAATATCTGGGAAAGAGGGATGGGAAATTAGTAAATACTCATGGAAAATTACGGAAAAATAATGAAAATATAAGGAAAAAAAATACGGAAAAAATAGGTGGAATCTGGGAAATCCGTATGGAATATGTGGAAAGAGAGATGAAGAAATTCCAACCACTTTTTGAGTTTTCCCCATTTTTTTTTTCTTTAAATGGATTTGGAAGGGGAGAGTTTAATTCCTTAGAAATCTCCCCTGAGTGATTCCCGAGGATTAAAAAGAAGGGAGGAAAAAAAAAATGGGAGTTTTTTCCCGTTTAAAACCCCAAACCAACCCGAATTCGATCCCAAATTTTCCCTGGGATGGGAATTTTCCCCAGGCTCATCCCAACCCCAGGAATACCTGGGTGCTGAATCCGTTCCCAGAGCGCTGTTTCCCATCCATTCCTTAAAAAAAATCCCAAATCCACAGGAGAAGGAAAATCAGGGAGAAGTGATGAGAAAATTTGGCCGGGGTGTTTTTCCCAGGGAATTCTTGGATCTGGCTGGGATCCTGTAGATCCAACTAAAATC
This sequence comes from Phylloscopus trochilus trochilus, assembly GCA_016584745.2. Taxonomy (NCBI): domain Eukaryota; kingdom Metazoa; phylum Chordata; class Aves; order Passeriformes; family Phylloscopidae; genus Phylloscopus; species Phylloscopus trochilus. The sequence continues at coordinate 212,313 of WQNJ02000076.1, read as the reverse complement.
TTTCAGGTGGAATTGGATCTCCTCCTTGAATTTTTTTTTTCCTTTTCCTTGCAAAAAATAATAAAAAAAAAATCCCAACTGGAATTTATTTTCCAACTCGACGGCGAATTCCCGGAATAATTTCATTATCAGGGAGAGGGGATGGGATTGGGAAGGAGCCACGGAAAAGGGCGAGAGCTTCCAGGTCATTCCCAATCCAACCATCCCATGGGAATTTTTTGGGGGTTTCTTTCCCCACCCACCTCCAGTGCGATCCCTACGTGAAGATTTCTGTGGGAAGGGAGGAAAACATGGGAGTTTTTTCCCATTTAAAACCCCAAACCAACCCGAATTCGATCCCAAATTTTCCCTGGGATGGGAATTTTCCCCAGGCTCATCCCAACCCCAGGAATACCTGGGTGCTGGATCCGTTCCCCGAGCGCTGTTTCCCATCCATTCCTTAAAAAAACCCCGAATCGGCAGGAGAAGGAAAATCAGGGAGAAGTGCTGGGCCGGGGTGTTTTTCCCAGGGAATTCTTGGATCTGGCTGGGATGGTGGATCCCTGTAGATCCAGCTAAAATCTTTCAGGTGGAATTGGATCTCCTCCTTGAATTTTTTTTCCTTCTCCTGGCAAAAAAAAAGAAAAAAAATCCCAACTGGAATTTATTTTCCAACTCGACGGCGAATTCCCGGAATAATTTCATTATCAGGGAGAGGGGATGGGATTGGGAAGGAGCCACGGAAAATGGCGAGAGCTTTCAGGTCATTCCCAATCCAACCATCCCACGGGATTTTTTATTTTTTGGGTTTCTTTCCCTGCCCACCTCCAGTGCGATCCCTACGTGAAGATTTCCGTGGGAAGGGAGGAAAAAAATGGGAGTTTTTCCCATTTAAAACCCCAAACCAACCCGAATTCGATCCCAAATTTCCCCTGGGATGGGAATTTTCCCCAGGCTCATCCCAACCCCAGGAATACCTGGGTGCCGGATCCGTTCACCAAGCGCTGTTTCCCATCCATTCCTTAAAAAAAACCCCAAATCAGCAGGAGAAGAAAAATCAGGGAGAAGTGATGAAAAAACTTGGCCTGGGTGTTTTTCCCAGGGAATTCTTGGATCTGGCTGGGATGGTGGATCCCCGTAGATCCAGCTAAAAATCTTTCAGGTGGAATTGGATCTCCTCCTTGAATTTTTTTTCCTTCTCCTGGCAAAAAAAAAATCCCAACTGGGATTTATTTTTCAACTCGATGGCGAATTCCCGGAATAATTTCATTATCAGGGAGAGGGGATGGGATTGGGAAGGAGCCACGGAAAAGGGCGAGAGCTTTCAGGTCATTCCCAATCCAACCATCCCACGGGATTTTTTATTTTTTGGGTTTCTTTCCCCGCCCGCCTCCAGTGCGATCCCTACGTGAAGATTCCTGTGGGAAGGAAGGAAAAAATGGGAGTTTTTTCCCATTTAAAACCCCAAACCAACCCGAATTTGATCCCAAATTTTCTCTGGGATGGGAATTTTCCCCAGGCTCATCCCAACCCCAGGAATACCTGGGTGCTGGATCTGTTCCCCGAGCGCTGTTTCCCATCCATTCCTTAAAAAAAACCCCAAATCGGCAGGAGAAGGAAAATCAGGGAGAAGTGATGAGAAAATTTGGCCGGGGTGTTTTTCCCAGGGAATTCTTGGATCTGGCTGGGATGGTGGATCCCTGTAGATCCAACTAAAAATCTTTCAGGTGGAATTGGATCTCCTCCTTGAATTTTTTTTTTCCTTTTCCTTGCAAAAAATAATAATAAAAAAAATCCCAACTTGAACTAATTTTCCAACTTGACGGCGAATTCCCGGAATAATTTCATTATCATGGAGAGGGGATGGGATTTGGAAAGAGCGAGAGCTTTCAGGTCATTCCCAATCCAACCATCCCACGGGATTTATTTTTTTTTTTGCGTTTTTCTCTCCCCGCCCGCCTCCAGTGCGATCCCTACGTGAAGATTTCCCTGGGAAAGAAATCCATCAACGACCAGGAGAATTACCTCCCCTGCACTCTGGAGCCCGTCTTTGGGAAGTAAGTGCCGATTCCTTCGGGGATCCGTGGAATTTTCTTGGGGATATCCCATTGAGGGAATTGTGCTGGGCCAACCAGAACTTCCCGTTCCAACGTCCGATTCCAGGTTGGAGCGACCTGGGGTGGTGGGAAGTGGTGGTGGGGTGGTCCCAGATCAGGGCAGGGATTGGGAATGGGATGGATTTTTAAGGATTTCCCCCATCCCAATCCGTTCCGTGATTCCCTTGGCTCTCGTTGATTCCTGGGATTTCGGATCTGGGATTCTGTGGAGGAGGAACCGGGATCATCCCATTGGCGGGAAGGAGTTTGGGGGATTTCTTCTCATCCAGGGGTTTTGATCCGATGTTGGGAGGAAAAGCCTGAGGGGTGGAGAGGAGTGGGATGTTCTGGAAAAAGGATTCTCCATGGATAACTGAGATGTTTCCCCTCAGAAATAGGGATGAAATCCCAAGGATAATGGTTTATCCCAGGAAAAGGCGTTCCATGGATAATTGAGATGTTTCCCCTCAGAAATGGGGATGAAATCCCAAGGATAACGGTTTATCCCAGGAAAAGGATTCTCCAGGAATAATTGAGATGTTTCCCCTCAGAAAGGGGATGAAATCCCAAGGATAGGGGTTTATCCCAGGAAAAGGATTCTCCGGGAATAATTGAGATATTTCTCCTCAGAAATGGGGATGAAATTCCAAGGATAACGGTTTATCCCAGGAAAAGACGTTCCATGGATAATTGAGATGTTTCCCCTCAGAAACGGGGATGAAATCCCAAGGATAACGGTTTATCCCAGGAAAAGGATTCTCAGGGAATAATTGAGATGTTTCCCCTCAGAAAGGGGGATGAAATCCCAAGGATAACGGTTTATCCCAGGAAAAGAATTCTCCATGGATAATTGAGATGTTTCCCCTCAGAAAGGGGAGGAAATCCCAAGGATAACGGTTTATCCCAGGAAAAGATTGGAAGGCAAGGCTGGAAAAGGAGCAGGGGAAACTGAGGGAAGCTCAGCTCCGTGGGGCTTTGTTCTCCCAGAAAATCAGAGGATCGTGGAATAGCCGGGGTTGGACGAGACCCCATAAGGATCATCGATCCCACTCCTTCTCTGGACAATCCCAACGATCCCACCCTGTCCCTGGGAAGGTTGTCCAAGTGCTCCTGGGCAGCCTCGGGAGTGAGGCCATTCCCAGCACCCTCTGGATGAGGAATCTTTTCCCAACCTCCAACCTAAACCTCCCCTGGCACGGCTCCAGCCATTCCCTGAATCCCATCCCAGAGGTCGGAGCTGTCCCGTGGGATGAGCTCCAGGCTGCCAAAATCCGGGACTGGGGGCACAAACGGGGATCAAATCCCATAAAATCCATCGGATTTTCCCGGGCTGCTCCCACCAGTCCAGGCCACCAATGCCGGGACACCTTCCCAACGAAGCGAGATGGAGAGGGAGATGAATTTCAATGGGATTTTGGGCAGGAATTCCTGGCTGGGCTGGAATTCCCAGATTTGCTGGGGTTGCCCCTGGATCCCTGGGAAGTGTCCAAGGCCACGTTGGACATTGGGGCTTGGATCGACCTGGGATAAGGGAATGTGTTCTTGCCCACGGATGGGGTGGGAATGGGATGGGATTTAAGGTCCCTTCCCACCCAAACCATTCCAGGATTCTGGAGCCCCTCTGCTCTGGGAGAGCTGGGAATGTTCCCCTGGAGAAGGGAAAACTGCAGGGAATGCTCCGAGTGCCTGCAGGGGCTCCAGGAGAGCTGGAGAGGGGCTGGGGACAAGGGCTGCAGGGACAGGAGACAGGGAATGGCTTCCCACTGGGAAAAGTGACATTGAGCTGGGATTTGGGCAGGAATTCCTGGCTGGGCTGGAATTCCCAGCTTGGCTGGGGCTGCCCCTGGATCCCTGGCAGTGCCGAAGTCCAGGTTGGGACGATGGGGCTTGAATCCACCTGGGATCATGGAAAGTGTGGAATGAGAAAGCCGTTGAGGTGTCTCCCGCTCCAAACCATTCCACGATCCCACGATTCCTTGATAAACGAAGCCAGCAGAGCACAGCCCTGGCCCTGCTGGATCAGGGTCAGGAGGAACCTCAGGCACCCTGACCCATCCCGTCACCGGTGGGTTGGGATGGGCTGTGGCTCCATCCCCGCGGAATTCCCGCATCACCATCCCCCTTTTCCCAAGCCTTTCCCTCTTCTCCCCTTTCCCAGGATGTTCGAGCTGAGCTGCACCCTGCCCCTGGAGAAGGACCTCAAGGTCACCCTCTATGACTACGACCTGCTGTCCAAGGACGAGAAGATCGGCGAGACGGTGGTGGACCTGGAGAACCGCTTCCTGTCCAAATACGGGGCTCGCTGCGGCCTCCCCCAGACCTACTGCGTGTGGGTTCCTCCCCGGGCTCGGAATGCCCGTCGATCCCGGGATTGGGAATGCTGGGGTGGCCTGTGCAGGATCACAGCAGGGTTGTCCCGAGGGAGCTTCCCAGAGTTCCCGGTTCTCCTCCAGGGAGGTTCTGTTCCATCCCGGCTGTCTCCGGGTGGCCTCGTGCTGAGGGCACCCCTGGAGAAGATGTGGCTGTCCCATCCCAGGAACGGGGGATTGGGATGGGACCTTGGGATGGAATTCCTGGCTGGGCTGGAATTCCCAGCTTGGCTGTGGCTGCCCCTGCATCCCTGGGAATGTCCAAGGCCGGGTTGGACATTGGGGCTTGGATCCACCTGGGATGGTGGGAGGTGTCCCTGCCCATGGAAAGAGTGGAGTGGAATGGGATTTAAGGCCTTTTCCAAACCAAACCATTCCAGGATTCTGGAGCTCTTTTGCTCTGGGAGAGCTGGGAATGTTCTCCTGGAGAAGGGAAAACTCCAGGGAATGCTCCGAGTGCCTGCAGGGGCTCCAGGAGAGCTGGAGAGGGGCTGGGGACAAGGGCTGCAGGGACAGGAGACAGGGAATGGCTTCCCACTGGGAAAAGTGACATTGAGCTGGGATCTTGGGCAGGAATTCCTGGCTGGGCTGGAATTCCCAGCTTGGCTGGGGCTGCTCCTGGATCCCTGGGAATGCCCAAGGCCAAGATGGACTTTGGGGCTTGGATCCACCTGGGATGGTGGGAGCTGTCCCTGCCCATGGCACTGGGTGAACTTTGACCTCTTTCCATCCCACCCTGTTCCACGATTCCATGATTCCGTGATTCCGTGATTCCATGATTCCATGATTCCATATTCCATGATTCCATGATTCCGTGATTCCGTGATTCCATGATTCCATGATTCCATATTCCATGATTCCATGATTCCGTGATTCCGTGATTCCATGATTCCATGATTCCATATTCCATGATTCCATGATTCCATGATTCCATGATTCCATGATTCCATGATTCCATGATTCTCTTTGGTTTCAGCTCCGGCCCCAACCAGTGGCGAGACCAACTCCGCCCTTCCCAGCTGCTCCACCTCTTCTCCCAGCAGCACAACTACAAACCCCCCACCTACAAATCCGACCGGATCGTCTTCCGGGATCAGGAGTTCGTCCTCTCCGAGCTGGGTAAGGAGTCAGGGGTGCTGTGGGACAGCAGAATGTCCTTGCTGGAGAATATGGGATGGAGCTGGATGTCCTGGAGACATCACCAGGGTTGAGCGGTGGCATTGTCCCCATCCTCCTCCTTGTTGTCCCCGTTGGCTCTGAGCCATTCCCAAACTTGGCCGTGCCCCAAATCCTGGGATTGGACCCAGACCTTCAATCCAGGAATGTTGACCTTGAGTTTGTGGGAATCTCCAACCTGATGTTCTGAGTGCATGGAGACATCAATGAGGAGATCGTGGAGGCATTGTCCCCATCCTCCTCCTTGCTGTCCATGTTGGCTCTGCTCTTTTCCCAAACTTGGCCGTGTCCCAAATTTTGGGATTGAATCCAGACCTTTGATCCGGGAGCGTTGACCTCGAGTTGGATCAAACCCAACATCCTTGGGTGGGAGTGAGAAGCTCCAACCTGATGTTCCAAGTGCATGGAGACATCAATGAGGAGCATCATGGAGGCCAGGAGTGGGTGGTGGCATTGTCCCCATCCTGTTCCTTGCTGTCCCCACTGGCTCTGAACCATTCCCAAATTTGGCAGTGTCCCAAATCCTGGGATTGAATCCAGACCTTCAATCCAGGAACACTGGCCTTGAGTTTGTGGGAAGCTCCAACCTTGTGTTCCAAGTGCATGGAGATGTCATGAGGAGGGACATCATGGAGGCCAGGAGTGGGTGGTGGCATTGTCCCCATCCTCCTCCTCCTCTCTGTCCCCGTTGGCTCTGAGCCATTCCCAAACTTGGCTGTGCCCCAAATCCTGGGATTGGACCCAGACCTTTGATCCAGGAACGTTGACCTCGAATTTGTGGGAAGCTCCAACCTGATGTTCCAAGTGCATGGAGACATCAATGAGGAGCATCATGGAGGCCAGGAGTGGGTGGTGGCATTGTCCCCATCCTGTTCCTCTCTGTCCCCACTGGCTCTGAGCCATTCCCAAACTTGGCAGTGTCCCAAATCCTGGGATTGAATCCAGACCTTCAATCCAGGAATGTTGACCTTGAGTTGGACCAAACCCAACACCCCCAGGTGGGAGCTCCATTGTGGCTGGGAAGCTCCAACCTGGTGTTCCAAGTGCATGGAGATGCCACAAGAAGGGTGATTGTGAAGGCCAGGAGTGGGTGGTGGCATTGTCCCCATCCTCCTCCTCTCCGTCCCCACTGGCTCTGAACCATTCCCAAATCTTGGGATTGAATGCAGACGTTTAATCCTGGAACGTTGACCTCGAGTTTGTGGGAATCTCCAACCTGATGTTCCAAGTGCGTGGAGACATCAATGAGGAGATCATGGAGGCCAGGAGTGGGTGGTGGCATTGTCCCCATCCTCCTCCTTGCTGTCCATGTTGGCTCTGCTCTTTTCCCAAACTTGGCCGTGTCCCAAATCCTGGGATTGGACCCAGACTTTTGATCCGGGAACGTTGACCTTGAGTTGGACCAAACCCAACACCCTTGGGTGGGAGTGAGAAGCTCCAACCTGATGTTCCAAGTGCATGGAGACATCAATGAGGACATCATGGAGGCCAGGAGTGGGTGATGGCATTGTCCCCAACCTGTTCCTCTCTGTCCCCATTGGCTCTGAGCCATTCCCAAACTTGGCCGTGCCCCAAATCCTGGGATTGGACCCAGACCTTTGATCCGGGAACGTTGACCTTGAGTTGGACCAAACCGAATACCCCTGGGTGGGAGTGAGAAGCTCCAACCTGATGTTCTTCCAAGCGCTGCCAGAGCCAGAAGAGCAGCTCTTCCGTTGGAATCTCATTTTGGGAATGGTCACTAGAGGGAGACAACATCCCACACACAGACCTGGGAATTCTTTCGGGATTTGTGGGAATCGGGGGAAAACCCCAACTCCTACGAAGGTTTCTCCTGGAATTTTGGGGAGGAGTTTTTTGTTTGCCCGTGGCACCTCACTCTGACCCGGCATTCCGGAGGCAGGAGGGGGTTTTTTTTTTTGGGAAAACTCTGCTTTAAGGGACAACAAGAAGTTTTTAGTCCCAGGAGGAGGTGAAATCCCACCAGGCCTGGCCCAGGAGCTGCACTCTGGAATCATGGAATGGTTTAGGTTGGCACCCATCAAGATGATCCCGTTCCACCCCCTCCGTGGGCAGGAGCATCTCCCACTATTCCAGGTGGATCCAGCCAGGCCTTGGACATTTCCCAGAGATCCATGAACAGCCACAGCAGATCTGGGAATTCTCATCTCTCCCAGAAGGGAATTTCCAATATCCCACCCTGAATTTTGATGGGATGTTTGAAGGTCACCACCCCGAGGATGTCACCAGAGACACAAAACAACCCCGGGCTGATCCCTCTCCACGTTTTTGGGAAGCAAAGCAGCAATTCCATCAGGAATTCGGGTTTTCCCCCTGCTGAGGAGAAGGGAAGCAAGGAACCCCGATGGAAAACTTTTCCAGGGAGAGCCGGGGAGGTGTTGGAATGTGTCCCATGGATGGGACAGCACCATCGGCCACTCCTGGCCTCCATGACATTCCTCCTTGTGACGTCTCCGTGTGCTTGGAACGTCAGGTTGGAGATTCCCACAAAGGGGTTGAGATTCCCTCAAGGGAACGGATGGAAGGGATGGATGGAGCCATTCCAGCCTGGCCTTGGACACTTCCCAGAGATCCAGGGGCAGCCACAACAGATCTGGGAATTCTCTTCCAGTCCCTCCTCACCCTCCAAGCCAAGAATTCCCAAAATCCCACCTGAATTTTGATGGGATGTTGGAAGGTCACCACCCCGAGGATGTCACCAGAGACACAAAACAACCCCGGGCTGATCCCTCTTGGCGTTCTTGGGAAGCAAAGCAGCAATTCCATCAGGAATTCGGGTTTTCCCCCTGAGGAGAAGGGAAGCAAGGAACCCTGATGGAAAACTTTTCCAGGGAGAGCCGGGGAGGTGTTGGAATGTGTCCCATGGATGGGACAGCACCATCGGCCACTCCTGGCCTCCGTGATGTCCCTCCTCGTGACGTCTCAGTGCGCTTGGAACATCAGGTTGGAGATTCCCACAAAGGTGTTGAGATTCCCTCAAGGGAATGGATGGAAGGGATGGATGGAGCCACTCCAGCCTGGCCTTGGACACTTCCCAGAGATCCAGGGGCAGCCACAACAAATCTGGGAATTCTCATCTCTCCCAGAAGGGAATTCCCAATATCCCACCTGAATTTTGACGGGATTTTTGAAGGCCACCACCCCGAGGATCTCACCAGAGACACAAAACAACCCCGGGCTGATCCCTCTCCACGCTCTTGGGAAGCAGAGCAGCAATTCCATCAGGAATTCGGGTTTTCCCCCTGAGGAGAAGGGAAGCAAGGAACCCTGATGGAAAACTTTTCCAGGGAGAGCCGGGGAGGTGTTGGAATGTGTCCCATGGATGGGACAACGCCATCGGCCACTCCTGGCCTCCGTGATGTCCCTCCTCGTGACGTCTCCGTGCGCTTGGAACGTCAGGTTGGAGATTCCCACAAAGGTGTTGAGATTCCCTCAAGGGAATGGATGGAAGGGATGGATGGAGCCATTCCAGCCCGGCCTTGGACACTTCCCAGAGATCCAGGGGCAGCCACAGCAAATCTGGGAATTCTCATCTCTCCCAGAAGGGAATTCCCAATATCCCACCCTGAATTTTGATGGGATGTTTGAAGGCCACCACCCCGAGGATGTCACCAGAGACACAAAACAAGGCACCGCCCCGGGCTGATCCCTTTCCATTCTCATGGGAAAAAGACCACAAATTCCATCAGGAATCCGTGTTTTCCCCCTGAGGAGAAGGGAAGCAAGGAACCCCTGATGGAAAACTTTTCCAGGGAGAGCCGGGGAGGTGTTGGAATTTGTCCCCCACCCGCCCCCCCGCATTCCGACGCCTGCTGTCACCTTCTCCGGCTTCAAACAGCAGAACAAAGCCCCAGGCGTGACCCGGAGCAGATCTGGAATCCAGCTGCCGGCTCCGGAGCCGGGCTGGGAATAAAACCGGAGCCGTTAAAACGCCAGAGCCGGGGTTTTACAAGCCCCTCCCTCCCCCCCGGCCCGTTATTCCATAATTCCCAGATTTTGTTCGCCTCCGAGAGGGGCTCGTTCTTTTCCCCGGCGTGTAAAGCCGCACACGGCGGAATTCCAGGGTTTGGGAATTTTGTTGGGTATTAGCCCAGCTGGCTGGAGTTGTGTCCTGGGTAATGAAGGAGGCGCTGGGGTATCTCACTGGGATTTGGTGGGGTTGGAAAAATATTTGTGGAATAATATTTATGGAGTAATACTTATGGAATAGTATTTATGGAATAGTATTCATGGAATAGTATTCATGGAATAGTATTCATGGAATAATGTTTATGGAGCACCTCGTGTTTGAATTGTCCTGGAAGGTGCACGATGGGAGGGAGGTGAAGTCCACCGAGCCCAGCCTGGGATTTTGGGATCGTTTGGGTTGGTGACTCAGAGAAATCAGGGAATCTTTTAGGTTGGGAAAGGTCCTTGAAGGTGCTGGAATCGCAGAGTTCGGGTTGGAAAAGACCCCCAAGATGGAGTCCAGCCTTGTCCAAGTGTCGTGTCCGGTTGTTCCTTGGGAACCTCCAGGGGTGGAGATTTCACAGCTTCCATGATATCCAAGGGAAGGGCACCGTGTCCCATCCCAGGAATGGGATGGGAAGGCAGGAGTTGGCCATTGGCTGTGCTGGGATGGAGGGATGGATGGACACAGGGATGGATGGATGGAGGGATGGATGGATGGATGGATGGACAGGGATGGATGGATGGATGGAGGGATGGATGGATGGATGGATGAAGGGATGGATGGAGGGATGGATGGAGGGATGGATGGATGGAGGGATGGATGGATGGATGGAGGGATGGATGGATGGATGGAGGGATGGAGGGATGGATGGAGGGAGGGATGGATGGATGGAGGGATGGATGGATGGATGGATGGAGGGATGGAGGGATGGATGGAGGGATGGATGGAGGGATGGATGGACAGGGATGGATGGATGGATGGAGGGATGGATGGACGGATGGATGGAGGGATGGAGGGATGGATGGATGGATGGATGGAGGGAGGGATGGATGGATGGAGGGATGGATGGATGGATGGACAGGGATGGATGGATGGACAGGGATGGATGGATGGAGGGATGGATGGACAGGGATGGATGGATGGAGGGATGGATGGATGGATGAATGGATGGATGGAGGGATGGATGGATGGAGGGATGGATCCTGAATGAGAAGAAAAGTCAGGAATGTCCATTATTGGGGAATCTCAGCCCATCTGTGGCAGGATCAGGGGCTGATGTGGAGCAGGCGAGGAGGAGGAGACAATTCCAGGCCCTCCATGGATGGAAGGCCACAAATATCCTGGTGGGACTGGAGCAGGGACTTGGACCGGTGTAGGAACATGGAACAACCCCCAGGCTGTGCTGGAGGTGTCTCCATGTCCTTCCTCCTCCTCCCATTCCCAAATCTCTCACCCCAAATCCCGCAGAGAAGACACGGAATCCCACCAGGAGCTCATCCCTGTCTGCCCAGCTGAAGATCCTGGGTGGCTTTAAACCCCGGGATAAACTGTTGGGAATGGGAACATCGGCACCAGGATGGTGGGAACCCTGATTTCCGGGACTTTAGGAGAGCTGGATCCAGGAGCGGGATCCATCACCGGATTCCCCCTTTCCATGGGATCCAGCTGGATCCTTGCCCTCCTTCCCCGGGCCGTGATTGGTGGGGTGGGTCGCACCAGGCTCTCCGTGGGTTTTCCCGCTGGGATCGGTGTCCCGGGAGGGTTCCGTGGCGGCGGATTTGGGAATAACGGAGGCTGCGCTGCTGTTCCTGGGCAAAACCCATCCCTGTGGGATTAACTTCTTCTTCTTGTTGTTGTTGTTGTTGTTTTGTTTGTTTGTTTTGTTGGTTTGGTTTGATTTGGGGTTTTTTTGTTATGTTTTATTTTGTTTGGTTTTGTTTGGTTTGGTTGTTTTGTTTTGCTTTGTTTTTTGTTTGGTTTGGTTGTTTTGTTTGTTTTTTGTTTTGTTTTGTTTTGGTTTGGTTTTTTGTTTTGTTTGTTTTGTTTTTTGTTTGTTTTGGTTTGGTTTTTTTGTTTTGTTTTATTTTGTTTGGTTTTGTTTGGTTTGGGTTTTTTGTTTTGTTTTGGGGTTTTTTTGTTTTGTTGTGTTTGTTTTTTATTTCATTTGGTTTGGTTGTTTTGTTTTGTTTGGTTTTTTGTTTTGTTTGGTTTTTTGCTTTGTTTTGTTTGTTTTTGTTTTATTTTGTTTGTTTCATTTGGTTTGGTTTGGTTGTTTTGTTTTGTTTTGGTTGGTTGGTTTTTGTTTCATTTGGTTTGGTTGTTTTGTTTTATTTTATTTCATTTCATTTCATTTCATTTCATTTCATTTCATTTCATTTCATTATTTCATTTTATTTTGTTTTGTTTTGTTTTATTTTGTTTTGTTTTATTTTTATTTCATTTTATTTAATTTTATTTTATTTTATTTGGTTTTATTTTATTTTATTTTATTTTATTTTACTTTATTTCATTTCATTTCATTTCATTTCATTTCATTTCATTTCATTTCATTTCATTTCATTTTTCCCCCTGTGTCAGAGGCCGGCAAACCCCCGAATCCTCACCTGGGTCCGGCGGAGGAGCGGCTGGCGCTGGCCACGCTCCGGGATCAGGGATTGGTCCCGGAGCACGTGGAGACCCGGAGCCTCTACAGCCCCCTGCAGCCGGACATCCCGCAGGTGCGTCCAGGGTGGGGAGAATCCCACTGGGAATGTCTGCCCGGGGTCATTCCTTTTGGGATATGCTCCCGTTTTTAAATTTAATTTGGCTTAATTCAATTGATTTTACTTAATTGATTTTCATTTAATTTTTATTTTACTTTTTTTGGTGTAAAAATCCTATCCAGAATTCTCCTCCCAGGTGGTCATTCCTTTCGGGATATGCTCCCATTTTTTGATTTAATTCAATTGATTTTCATTTAATTTTTATTTTACGTTTTTGGTGTAAAAGTCCTATCCGGAATTCTCCTCCCAGGTGGTCATTCCTTTTGGGATATGCTCCCGTTTTTAAATTTAATTTGATTTAATTTGATTTAACTCCATTGATTTTCATTTTATTTTTATTTTACGTTTTTAGTGTACAAGTCCTATTCAGAATGGTCATTCCATTTGGGATATGCTCCCGTTTTCAAATTTAATTTGATTTAATTTGATTTAACTCGATTTTCATTTAATTTTTATTTTACGTTTTTGGTGTAAAAGTCCTTTTCGGAATTCTTCTCCCAGGTGGTCATTCCTTTCGGGATATGCTCCCATTTTTAGATTTAATTCGATTTATATCACTTGATTTTAATTTAATTTTTATTTTACGTTTTTGGTGTAAAAATCTTATCCAGAATTCTTCTCCCAGGTGGTCATTCCTTTTGGGATATGCTCCCATTTTTAAATTAAATTTGATTTAATTTAATTTATATCACTTGATTTTCATTTAATTTTTATTTTATGTTCTTGGTGTAAAAGTCCTATTCGGAATTCTTCTGATGGAAGAATGGTGGTCATTCCTGTTGGGATATTCTCCCGTTTTTAAATTTAATTTGATTCAATTCAATTGATTTTCATTTAATTTTTATTTTAAGTTTTTGGTGTGAAAGTCCTATTTGGAATTATTCTCTCAGGTGGTCATTCCTTTTGGGATATGTCCCCATTTTTAAATTTAATTTAATTTAACTCAATTGATTTTCATTTAATTTTTATTTTACGTTTTTGGTGTAAAAATCTTATCCAGAATTCTTCTCCCAGGTGGTCATGCCTTTCAGGATATGCTCCCATTTTTAAATTTAATGCGATTTATTCAATTTTGAATAAATTTTGATTTAATTTTTGTTTTATGTTTTTGGTTGAAAAGTCCTATTCAGAGTTCTTCTCCCGGGTGGTCAGTCCTTTCGGGATATGCTCCCATTTTTGAATTTAATTTGATTTATATCACTTGATTTTTAATTTAATTTTTATTTTACGTTTTTGGTGTAAAAGTCCTATTCAGAATTCTTCTCCCAGGTGGTCATTCCTTTCGGGATATGCTCACATTTTCAAAGTTAATTCGATTTATATCACTTGATTTTAATTTAATTTTTATTTTACATTTTTGGTGTAGAAGTCCCATTTGGAATTCTTCTGATGAAAGAATGGTGGTCATTCCTTTTGGGATATGCCCCCATTTTTAAATTTAATGCGATTTAATTGAATTTATATCACTTGATTTTCATTTAATTTTTTTTTTTACATTTTTGGTGTACAAGTCCTATTAGGAATTCTTCTCCCAGGTGGTCATTCCTTTCAGGATATGCTCCCATTTTCAAATTTAATTTGATTGAATTCAATTGATTTTCATTTAATTTTTATTTTACGTTTTTGGTTCAAAAGTCCTATCCAGAATTCTTCTCCCAGAATCCCGGGATCATTTGAGGTTGGAAAATCCCTCCGAGGTCATCGGGTCCCAGCTGTTCCCGATCCCCACCTCGGCACTGAGGGCCACATCCAGGAATTCCTTGGACACCTCCAGGGATGGGGATTCCAAACCTCCCCGGGCACTTCCAAGGCCTGAGCGCCCTTTCCATGAGGAAATTCCACCCTGAGCCTTCCTGGCCCAGCCTGAGGCCATTCCCTCTTTTCCTCTTTTCCCCTGGGATCAGATCCCAACTCCCACCTGGTTCCACCATTCCAAGGAGTTGTGCAGAGCCAGAAGATCCCTCTGGATCCTCCTTTTCTCTGGGATGAGCCCCTTTCCCAACTCCCTCAGCTTTTCCTGGTGCTCCAGCCCCTTCCCAGCTCTGTTCCCTTCCCTGGACGCGCTCCAGCCCCTCCACATCTGTAAGAATCCCGGAACTGGACACGGCACATCCATGGAAATGCCGCTTGCTCCGACATTCCAGGCAAAACCCTTCCCTGCCCTAAAGAGCTTCCCAGATCCGGATCTGGCGGCCGCACCCGGCTGCTGCTGGAATTGGCAAGGGAAGCTGAACCTTCCAAAAGCAATTCCAGGCCTGAGCGCCCTTTCCATGAGGAAATTCCAACCTGAGCCTCTCCTGGCCCAGCCTGAGGCCGTTCCCTCTTTTCCTCTTTTCCTCTGGGATCAGATCCCAACCCCCACCTGGTTCCACCATTCCAAGGAGTTGTGCAGAGCCAGAAGATCCCTCTGGATCCTCCTTTTTCTCCGGGATGAGCCCCTTTCCCAACTCCCTCAGCTTTTCCTGGTGCTCCAGCCCCTTCCCCACCTCCCTCAGCTGCTCCTCAGGATTTACTCCCACCCACTCCCTTCCCAACTGTCCCTAAAAACAACTTCAAAATAATTTTTAATGCCGCTTTTCCGTCGAGGAATCCCCAAGCAGGGATCCCGGATCTCCCTGGGGAGGCTCAGGTCTTCCTGGATTTGGAATCTCCCAAGGTTTCATGGCGCTGTTTTTCCCGTGTAGGGAAAGCTCCAGATGTGGGTGGATCTGTTCCCCAAATCCCTGGGACATCCCGGCCCCCCTTTCAACGTCACTCCACGCAAAGCCAAGAGGTAACTTCCCGTTTCTTCCTCGTCTTTTCTTTGGGAAAGGGAGTCGGGAATGCCGGGAAGGCTCAGGCGGGGTTGGGTTCACCCGGCCTGGGTGAGGGACGGGTGTGGAATCATCTCCAGGGAAACGGCTGCCGCAGGGAAATCCGGCAGCGGGCTTCCAGGTGGAGGAGTTTTCCAGCTTCTCGTGGTTTAATTCCCGGGGTTTTCCAGGTTCTACCTGCGCTGCATCGTCTGGAATGCCAAGGATGTGATCCTGGACGACCTCAGCATCACCGGGGAGAAGATGAGCGACATCTACGTCAAAGGGTGAGTGTCCCGCTCCGGAGTCTCCCGGATTCCGGAGGCGCGGGAGCAGCAGGGGAAGGAATTGAGGTGGTCCTTGGATGGGGATTGCTGGGATAGAGCTGGATCCTGCTGGGATGGAGGGACCATCGTGGCTGTCCGGTTATGGATCCGTGAATTTCCAACTGTGGATGCACATCCCCGACTGCGGATCCACAATTCTTCAGTCATGGATCCACAATTCTTCAGTC
This sequence comes from Phylloscopus trochilus trochilus, assembly GCA_016584745.2. NCBI lineage: Eukaryota > Metazoa > Chordata > Aves > Passeriformes > Phylloscopidae > Phylloscopus > Phylloscopus trochilus. Next base: position 196,652 of record WQNJ02000076.1, on the reverse strand, counting down.
ATGGATCCACACCTCTCCAGTCATGGATCCACTCTTCTCCAGTCATGGATCCACATCTTCCTAGCTATGGATCCACACCTCTTGGACTATGGATCCACATCTCTCCAGTCATGGATCCACACCTCTCGAATATGGATCCACATCTCTCCAGTCATGGATCCACACCTCTCGAATATGGATCCACACCTCTTGGACTATGGAGTCACCTCTCCAACTATGGAGCCACCTTTCCAGTCATGGATCCACACCTCTCCAGTTATGGATCCAAACCTTTCCAGTTATGGATCCACTCTTCTCCAGACATGGATCTGCACCTCTCCAGGTATGGATCCACCTTTCCAGCTATGGATCCACCTCTCCAGGTATGGATCCACACCTTTCCAGCTATGGATCCACCTCCCCAGCTATGGATCCACACCTTCCCAACTATGGAGCCACCTCTCCAACTATGGATCCACATCTCTCCAGTCATGGATCCACTCTTCTCCAGTCATGGATCCACACCTCTTGGACTATGGATCCACCTCTCCAACTATGGATCCACACCTTTCCAGCTATGGATCCACATCTCTCCAGTCATGGATCCACACCTTTCCAGCCATGGATCCACACCTTCCCAACTATGGATGCACATCTCCATCCAGCTTTTTGGAAGACACGTCTCTGCTGAGCTCACAACCTTTTCCTTCGGATCTCTGGGATGATCCCATGGCAGTATTTTTCCTTGGGCTGCCTGGATGTTCCCATAGTGGGATGAGATGTGGGAGCAGCCTGGCTGTGGGGAGAGGAGCTCGTTGTCTGCTCATTCCCAGGTCCTCTCCCAGACTTTTTCCATGCTCACTGATTGGATTATTTGCGTGGCTGATTTCTTTGGAGTTCCCATTATTCCTGGAAACAGCTCCTCTGGCACATCCCTTCCCTTCCCTTCCCTTCCCTTCCCTTCCCTTCCCTTCCCTTCCCTTCCCTTCCCTTCCCTTCCCTTCCCTTCCCTTCCCTTCCCTTCCCTTCCCTTCCCTTCCCTTCCCTTCCCTTCCCTTCCCTTCCCTTCCCTTCCCTTCCCTTCCCTTCCCTTCCCTTCCCTTCCCTTCCCTTCCCTTCCCTTCCCTTCCCTTCCCTTCCCTTCCCTTCCCTTCCCTTCCCTTCCCTTCCCTTCCCTTCCCTTCCCTGATTTATCTTCTCCCAAAGAGTCCAATCCCAGCCAAGGGAATTCCTTTTTTTTTTTTTTTGGGATTTACGGGCAGGAAGAGGCAGGATTTGGGAACAGACCCTAAATCCCTGCTTTACAATCCCGATTTTCCCCCTGTAAATCCGGAATGCCGCGGGGCTCTCCTGGTATTCCCATCAATTCCGTCGTTTTCGGCTCCATCCGGTTGAGCTGTTCCACACCTTTCGGGGCTCCGAAAAAGTCCGGTGCTGCCGGAAAAGTGGGAACATCCAGGGATTGCTGGGATCCCTTTCCCAATTTTTAGCATCCAAGAGAATCTTACAAGGCTGGAAAAGAGTAAAAACTCGCTCAGCTTCCAGATCTTCCATCCCGAAGGAAAGCCATCCTGAAATTCCTGTTGGGAAGGGGTGAAGTGATCCTCTTCGTGCCCAAGGATCTTCCCTATGGATCGGGAATCCGGTGGGGACCGTTCCTTCCATCCATTGCTGCCTCTGGAACGGGGACTGGAACCTGCCTGTCCTGGACTGGATATTAGGGAAAAGTTCTTTATGGAAAAGCTGTCAAGCAAGGGAAAGGGATTCCCAAGGAGTGATGGACAGGCTGGGAGAGCTGGGAATGTTCCCCCGGAGAAGGAAAAACTGCAGGGAATGCTCCGAGTGCCTGCAGGGGCTCCAGGAGAGCTGGAGAGGGGCTGGGGACAAGGGCTGCAGGGACAGGAGACAGGGAATGGCTTCCCACTGGGAAAAGTGACATTGAGCTGGGATTGGGGCAGGAATTCCTGGATTTTGGGCTGGAATTCCCAGCTTGGCTGGGGCTGCCCCTGGATCCCTGGGAATGTCCAAGGCCGGGTTGGATGGGTTTGGATCCACCTGGGACAGCAGGAGATGTCCCTGCCCATGGATGGGGTGGGAATGGGATGGTCCTTAACACCTTTCCCGCCCAAACCATTCCATGATTCCGTAATTCTGGAGTTGCTCCCCTCAGCACTGGTCGATCTCCCAGCTCTGGGACTGCTGCATTCCCTCTCCCATCTCCATGTTTTCCCCACCCCCAGCAGGCACCAGGATTCTTTCCCTTTCCCTTTCCCTTTCCCTTTCCCTTTCCCTTTCCCTTTCCCTTTCCCTTTCCCTCTCCCATTTCCCATTTCCCATTTCCCATTTCCCATTTCCCATTTCCATTTCCCATTTCCCATTTCCCTTTCCCTTTTGCTTTCCCATTTCCCATTTCCCATTTCCCATTTCCCATTTCCCACTTCCCATTTCCCTTTCCATTTCCCATTTCCCATTTCCCATTTCCCATTTCTCATTTCCCTTTCCCATTTCCTATTTCCCTTTCCCTTTCCCATTTCCCTTTCCCATTTCCCATTTCCCATTTCCCATTCCCTTTCCCTCTCGCAGATGTGGTTGAGCTGGGATCCCAAACCCTTGCTGCCATTCCCGATTTTCCACGGGCTCCTCTCTCTCTCTGCCCCCGGCAGGTGGCTGGTGGGACACGAGGAGAACAAGCAGAAGACGGACGTCCACTACCGATCCATGGGCGGAGAAGGGAATTTCAACTGGAGGTTCGTCTTCCCCTTCGAGTACCTCCCGGCAGAGCAGATGTGCCACGTGGCCAAGAAGGTGAGCGCTCCTGCATGGAATTCCTGGGAATTCTGGGCTGAGACGGGAATTTTGGACCCTCACGGGCGGAGCCGTGCGAAGCTCGGCCTCTCCGTGGCGGCGACAGCGGAATTTTGGGAGTTCCTTTCAAAAATTTTGGGAATTCTGTTGAAAAAATCTTCCTGTGGAAGCAAAATGGGGTGGGAATTAGAGGTGGGGTTTTTGTTTTTTTTTTTGGAGAGGCTGATCCCTCCGGGAAGGATTCATCCAGGCTGGAGCAGGAAAAATATTGGAGCAAGTCTCCAAAACGCTTTCGGACAACGGGGATATTCCAAAGCTGGAGATGACGATTCCGTGGGGATGGTTTGGTGGGAACCTGGGTTTTCCAGCATGGAATAAACGGGGATCGTGGCAAGCAAAAACTTCCCGAAAAAAAAAAAAAGCTAAAAATGGGGAAAGGAAGGAGCTGCCTCCAAATTCCTGATGGGAACACGGCTCGGGATGTGCCGCTGGAAGAAAAGCTTTGGATTCGGGGAGAGGATTGGATTGGGAGTTGATGCGGGTGGGGTTTTTTTGGACGGGGTTTTGATCCCCTCGATCTTCCTGGTGTTCCTTGGATCAGTCCGTGGGAATTGCATGGAGGGAAGGAAACAGGAACGGGGTTGGGAATAACGTGGGGAAAAGTTGGACGACGGAAATGATGGGAATGATGGGAATGATGGGAATGATGGGAATGATGGAAAATTGGACACCAAACAAGAGAGGGGATCAATGAATCCGAATTTCCTTCACCTGGAGATTAAAGGGATTAAGAGGAATAATCCAATGGAAGATTCCCGATCCATGGCAGGGGATGGAAACTGGATCCTCTTTAAGGTCCCTTCCAATCCGAACCCATCCTGCGATTTTTTTTTTTTTGGCTCTTTGGGATCTGTGGACAACAGGGAAAAAAATCCCGGCTTCCCGTGGCACCTCCCTGGAGGCTCAAAGTCCCTCCTCCACCTCATCCTGAGCCTTCATCCCAGGAGAACGCTCGGGTTTGGGATAGCAGCAGGAATTTCCTCATGGAAAGGGCGCTCAGGCCTTGGAAGTGCCCAGGGAGGTTTGGAATCCCCATCCCTGGAGGTGTCCATGGAATTCCCGGATGTGGCCCTCGGTGCCAAGGTGGGGATCCATCCCAGGTCGGACTCAATGATCCTGGAGGGATTTTCCGACCTCGGTGATCCATGATCCCGTGGTCCCTGCTCCCTGCTTTAGCTCCGCCCCAGTGAATCTCACGGAACACGAGATTCCTGCCTGCAGCGGGATCATCCCTGAAAACCCACTGGGATCCCTCCAAATCCCCTGGGATCGGGAAAACCCCTGGGGTCCCGATCCCCAAAACCCACCCAGATCCCCATCCCCCTCTTATTTTTCCACGGAGCCGGGAAGACGCCGAGCGAATCCCCCTCCATCCCAGACAATTCCCAGCTTCCAAAGCCCTTTCCCGATGATTGACGGGATCCCAGCCGGGCCCATTTCACGCTTCATATCCCAACAAATCCCCGGTACAGGCTGTACGACATCCAATTATCCCGGCTCGGAAAAGAGCCGCCGGCCCCCCCAGCTCCATAAAACCCCTTTTAAGCAAATCCATCCCGCCGGAATCTTTTCCCAAAACCACATGGCTCCCAAGCGCTGGATCCGAAAATAAACACCTTGTAAAAAAGCTCTCCGTAAAAAAAAAAAAAGAAAAGGCCGGAATAATGAAGGAGAAGCCGGGCGGAGCGTTCCGGCTCCGGGGAATTTTTTGGGGGTTTTTTTGATCTCGCCCATGTGCTGTTTGAACTCCAGCTCCGGTTCCTGCGGCCGTAAAAAAAATTCCCGGCTGGAGCGGCGGGCAGCTGGAAGGTGGAATTTCCATCAGAGGCTGGGAGCGGCGGCGGGGAATTGGGGGAGCTGCTCGAAGCCACCTGCGCCCAACCGGGGCCGGGAGGGAAAGGAGTTTTCCAGAGGTTTTTCCTTTGTTTGCTCCGGGCCGGAGCTCCCGGGAGCGTGGCCAGGTGGATTAGGAATTGTGGAATCGTGGAATGGTTTGGGTGGGAAGGGAGGTGAAAGCTCATCCAGCTCCATCCAGGGACAAATTCCTCTATCTCAGGTGGATCCAAATCCATCCAACCCGGCCTTGGGCACTGCCAGGGATCCAGGGGCAGCCCCAGCCAAGCTGGGAATTCCAGCCCAGCCAGGAATTCCTGCCCCAATCCCAGCTCAATGTCACTTTTCCCAGTGGGAAGCCATTCCCTGTCTCCTGGCCCTGCAGCCCTTGTCCCCAGCCCCTCTCCAGCTCTCCTGGAACCCCTGCAGGCACTCGGAGCATTCCCTGGAGTTTTCCCTTCTCCAGGGGAACATTCCCAGCTCTCCCAGAGCAGAGGGGCTCCAGAATCCTGGAATGGTTTGGTTTGGAAAAGGCCTTAAATCCCATCCCACTCCACTCTTTCCATGGGCAGGGACACCTCCCAGGGATAAATCCCAGGTGGATCCAAGCCCTGCCCAACCTTGGAGGCTTCTGGAGATGGGACAACCACGGCTTCTCTGGGAATTCCATCCCAGCTCCTCCCCACCCTCACAGCCAGAAATTCCTCCCCAACATCCCATCCCACCTTTCCTCCAGCTTCCTTATCCCGAGGGACATGGGATCCAGTTGGGATTGGTGGGAGGTGACCCCAGGTGTGCGAGGTTTTCCTGGCGTTTGGCTCCGCGTGGACGGGATGGGGCAGGGAGGAATTCCAAGGAATCCTCGGGAAGTTGCATCGACCCAGACCATTCCATGGAACGCGGGAAGGACGGGATGAACCTCCCAGCCAGGGGTTCTCCTGGGACAAAGAGCCACCTGGAGGACACAGAGCTGATGGAAGTTTCCTTTCCAAGGAATATCCCAGCCCCGGGAAATGAGCCGGTCTTGAGGGTCCCTTTCAGCCCAAACCAGTCCGGAATTCCGTGCGTTTCCCGCTTTTTTCCGTGCCGAGCTCGGATGGGGCACCCGGGTTTCTCCAGAAAGGGACGATCCAAGGGAGCTGGTGGTGTTCCACCTTGGAGGTGGATCTTCCACCACTCTGGAATTTTCCAGCCCCTCCCTGAGGTCATCTCAACTTTGTTATCCATGAATCCATGGATCCTTTCTTTCCCCGGTTTCTGGGAAAAGGAAGAATCGCCATCAACTCTTCCCCCCCCCCCTTTTTTTTTTTTTTTAAATTTAAAACGGCTGGAAAAGCTGGGAAAAACGCCCTTGGATAAACATTCCCCTGGATAAACATCCATCCCAACCCGCTGCAACCGGCGGAGGGGAGAGGGGGGGAATTTTTTCCAGGGGATTTCTGGGTGATCCAACATCTCCAACGCGTCCGTAAAACGCTCCGGTGCAAAATTCCTGGCACGTTCTCCCGAAGTTGGGCGGGGAAGGGAGCGGAATGGAAATGGAACCGCGCCGGGGGGATCTCTTAAAAAAGGGAATCCAATGGGATTGGAGCGCCCGCGGACTCCCAGCTGGAATATTTATGTTCCTATGGAATCCGAGACAGTTTTCCTCCTTTTTTTTTTTTTTAATCATTTAATATCGGATGAAATAACGAGCCCGAGCCTTGGGGTGAATTTATGGAGCGACGTTGGATGAATGGTTTCCTGGTTTTAATTAAATCCCATAGTTTCTGACGCTTCCAGGAGGAATTCCCGCCGGGACACTCTGGGAGGGGTGTCAGGAATCCCGCTGGGATTTTCCTCCTCTTTGCTGGAGCCGGGAATAACCGGCCCACCCATCCCTCGGCTTTGGGTGGGGTTCTGTCTGTCTCCTTTATCCCAAGATTTCTTTTCGGATGTGAGGAGGAATTTTTTTAATGGGAATTCTGGTCAGGCTCAAAAAGTGCCCAGGGAGGTTTGGAATCCTCCATCCCGGGAAGTGTCCAAGGAATTTGGATGAGAGAAGGAATTTTTTTAATGGGAATTCTGGTCAGGCTGAGGAAGTGAGCCCAGGGAGGTTTGGAATCCTCCATCCCTGGAGGTGTCCAAGGAATCTGGACGTGAGGAGGAATTGTTTAAATGGGAATTCTGGTCAGGCCCAGAAAGAGCCCAGGGAGGTTTGGAGTCCTCCATCCCTGGAGGTGTCCAAGGAATTCGGAGGTGAGGAGGAATTGTTTAAATGGGAATTCTGGTCAGGCTCAAAAAGTGCCAAGGGAGATTTGGAGTCCTCCGTCCCTGGAGGTGTTCAAGGAATTCAGAGATGAGGAGGAATTTTTTTTAATGGGAATTCTGGTCAGGCCCAAAAAGAGCCCAGGGAGGTCTGGAATCCTCCATCCCGGGAGGTGTCCAAGGAATTCGGACATGAAGAGGAATTTTTTTTTAATGGGAATTCTGGTCAGGCTCAGGAAGTGAGCCCAGGGAGGTTTGGAATCCTCCATCCCTGGAGGTGTCCAAGGAATTCGGGGGTGAGGAGGAATTTTTTTAAATGGGAATTCTGGTCAGGTTCAAAAAGTGCCCAGGGAGGTTTGGAATCCTCCATCCCTGGGGGTGTCCAAGGAATTCGGATGTGAGGAGGAATTTTTTTAATGGGAATTCTGGTCAGGCTCAGGAAGTGAGCCCAGGGAGGTTTGGAGTCCTCCATCCCTGGAGGTGTCCAAGGAATTCAGATGTGAGAAGGAATTTTTTTAATGGGAATTCTGGTCAGGCTCAAAAAGAGCCCAGGGAGGTTTGGAATCCTCCATCCCAGGAGGTGTCCAAGGAATTTGGATGAGAGAAGGAATTTTTTTAATGGGAATTCTGGTCAGGTTCAGGAAGTGAGCCCAGGGAGGTTTGGAATCCTCCATCCCTGGGGGTGTCCAAGGAATTCAGAGATGAGGAGGAATTTTTTTTAATGGGAATTCTGGTCAGGCTCAAAAAGAGCCCAGGAAGGTTTGGAATCCTCCATCCCTGGAGGTGTCCAAGGAATTTGGACGTGAGGAGGAATTTTTTTTTTAATGGGAATTCTGGTCAGGCTCAGGAAGTGAGCCCAGGGAGGTTTGGAATCCTCCATCCCTGGAGGTGTCCAAGGAATTCCTGGATGCTGAGGATGGGATTGGGCACAGCTTTGGGACTCGCTGATCCCAAAGGGCTTTTTCAACCTCAGGGATTCTGGGATTCTTGGTCCTAACTCCCAGGCATCCCAACAAGTGGTGCCAGATCCCCGTTGGAAAAAAATTTTCCCGGTTTCACACACGGAAATAGTGACGGGAATGCCGCTTCCCAGGCAGTGGATATTCCTTACTCTGCAGAATTGATGGATAACTTGGGAATGTTCAACCTGGAGAAGGGAAAAAATTCCAGGGAATGCTCCGAGTGCCTGCAGGGGCTCCAGGAGAGCTGGAGAGGGGCTGGGGACAAGGGCTGCAGGGACAGGAGACAGGGAATGGCTTCCCACTGGGAAAAGTGACATTGAGCTGGGATTGGGGCTGGAATTCCTGGCTGGGCTGGAATTCCCAGCTTGGCTGGGGCTGCCCCTGGATCCCTGGGAATGTCCAAGGCTGAGTTGGGACTTTGGGGCTTGGATCCGCCCGTGTGAAATCAGCAGATTTCCTGGGATACCACGGAATCTTCCTTTCCGTGTCCGTGTTCCGTGAACAATCCCAGGAGCCGCGGGCGGTGGCCGGAGCTGGAATTTGGTGGTCTCCGGTTGTCCCACTGCCCGTGGCAGACCTGGGAGCAGATGGGAGCCATGGTGGATCCGGAAGGGAAGGGATCCTTGGGAATTCTCTGATTTAGGTGTCAATCCCGTATTTTTTCCATGAATTCAGTGGAAGGAGAAGTCCGGCAGCTCCGGCACTCAGCGCCGGTTGCTCCCTTCACCAGTGAGGGAGAGCTGCCCTCACTGGAATTGTGGGAATTTCAGCCACTCCTAAGGATCCTGTTTGGAATTCTGTGGAGCCTTTTCCTTGATTAAATTTGATTTATTTCAATAAAATTAATTGCATTCGTTTAAACCATTAAATTCAGGCAGAGATTGTTGCCAACACCTTCCAGAAGCATCTTGGGTTTTTCCACTGATTATCCTTATCCAAGGGTTTTCCAGAGCCTGGGCTCCGGCAGATCCAGAGCAGGACAGCCCAGGAATTCCAGGATTTCCAGAGCCGATGAATCTTCTATTTTCCCGTGTTTTGTTTTTTTTTTTTTTTTTCCGGTGGGATTCCAGGAACACTTCTGGAGCTTGGACAAGACGGAAAACAAGATCCCGCCCCAGCTGATCCTCCAGATCTGGGACAACGACAAGTTCTCCTTCGATGACTATTTGGGTAAGTCGGGAATTTTGGGATCCATCCCAAAAAAAAAGGAGGGGGGGAAAAAAACCCCAAAAAATCACCGGCACAGGTTGTCCGGAGAAGCTGTGGATGCTCCATCCCTGGAAGTGTCCAAGGTTGGGTTGGGTGGGATGGGATTTGATGGGATAGGGGAATTTGGGAGTTTGGATCGGGATGGTCGGGGTGGCCCAACCTCTGCGAGATCGGGGAGCCTTCCACGTTCCAAGGATTGTCCCGCCGAGAGGTCTCACCCTGGAATGTTCCTCCCCGCAGGATCCATCCAGATGGATCTCAACAGGATGCCCAAGCCTGCCAAGACGGCGGAAAAGTGTTCCTTGGATCTTGTGGATGGTTCCTCCGGCCGCTCCGTCTCCCTCTTCGAGCAGAAAACCGTCAAGGGCTGGTGGCCCTGTGTGGCCGAGCAGGACAAGCAGAAGATCCTGGCGGTACCAGTGGCCTCTCCATGTTTTTTTCCCCCTTTGGATCCTTCACTCCCAATTCCCATCCCTGGGAAGTTCCCGAGGCCGGGTGGGATGAGGATTGGAGCAGCCTGGGATCATGGAAGTTTCCCTGCCCACGGAGTGAGGCGGGACTGGACGGGCTGTAAATTCCTTCCCGATCCAAAAAACCCTCCCAGAATTCCCTGAGAGCTTCCTTCAGATCAGGCCAGGGCAAGGAATTCCGTTCTGTGCTGGTTTGAAAGCAAAACCGGCGAGGCTCCCGGTCAGAGATAGAATTGAATAGGAGAAGAGAGGGAAAAAAGGTGAAATAAAATAAATGGAAAAATACAACCTGACAGCAAACAAACAAAAGAACGATTTTGGAGAACCCTGAGAGAGTCAGAGCTCCAAGCTGACACCCTGTGGGTCAGGGGGTTGGGAGCAGCCCCACAGTGAGTCCTGCTGGGGTGGCAGAGGTGGTTCTGGTGGGGCAGAGATGATCCTGGAGAACCAGGGTCCAGGGGTGGTGAGGAGGGTCCAGGGATGGTGAGAAGGGTCCAGGGATGGTGAGGAGGGTCCAGGCATGGTGAGAAGGGTCCAGGGGTGGTGAGATGGGGATCTCAATTTTAGGGGATTCCATGGGGATGGAATGCATCCCTTGGGCACAATTTGACATTGGAACCCAGGACACCTTCCCAGCTGGATCCAGCCGGACCATCTGTGCCCGGCTGGAAGTTTTCCGGCACCGCGCGGAGGAATTCCGTGGGATTTTCACCGTTGGTTTTTTGGGATGCGCCACCAAACTTGGCTCGGTGTCACGGCTATTCCCAGAAAAAAAAAATTCCAGCTGTCCCAGGGATGGTTTTAAAGGTGTCTGGGCTCCTGTTCCAGGTTTTGGGGACTGTTCCGTGCAGCTGAGGGAATCGCAGGCAGGGAATTGGGTCATCCAGCTGAAAAATCCCTGAGCTGGTTCCAGGGAAATCGGGAATCGGGGAATGGGGAAAGGTGGGATTTAGTGGCACTCAGTGACGATCGGTCACAGCTTGGAGTTGATCCCAGAGGTTTTTCCAGCCTCAGTGATCCCGGGATTCTGCCCAAGTTTGGGTGTCAGTGGGGTTTCCTGGAATATCTGCAGTGACAGGTGAAGGGATCTCTGGAATCCTGGGATATATTTTTTTTCCCCCTAATCCCTATTTTCCATCCCTCACCTTCCCTCCTCCTTTTTTTTTTGGTTTTTTTTTTTTTGTTTTTTTGGGGGTTTTTTTTTGGTTTTTTTTTGGTTTGGTTTGGTTTGGTTTGGTTTGGCTTGGTTTGGTTTTTTGTTTGTTTGGTTTTTTGGTTTGTTTTTTTTTGGTTTTTTTTTTTTGTTTTGTTTTGTTTTTGTTTTTTGGGGGGTTTTTTGGGGAGGTTTTTTTTTTGTTTTTTTTTTGGTTTTGTTTTTTGTTTTTGTTTTTTTTTGTTTTGTTTTTTTTTTTTGTTTGGTTGGTTTTTTTGTTTGGTTTTTTTTGTTTGTTTTGGGTTTTTTTGTGTTTTTTTGGGGGTTGTTTTTGTTTTTTTTTTTTGGGATAATCAATCTGTTTTTGTTTAACCCATCCAGGGCAAACTGGAGCTGACTTTGGAAATCGTGGCGGAGCAGGAGCACGAGGAGCGTCCGGCCGGGATGGGGCGGGACGAGCCCAACATGAACCCCAGGCTGGAGGATCCCAAGTAAGAACATTCCCAACGGGAAAAGCAACAGCCGGGGCCTGGTGGGGTTCTCGAGGACCAAACGGGAATTCTGGGCTTCCAGCTGGAGGGAAGCGGGCTGAACTGGGCTGGCACCTGGGTGGGATCCACTCTTAACTGGTGGAGGAGGGGAGACAATCCAGGGAAACTGGGATTGGGGTCTGGAGCACCAGTGAGAGTGGGAGGCTGGTCTGGATCATGAATCCAGTGGGATTGGGAAGATGGTCTGGACCATGAATCCAGTGGGATTGGGAAGCTGGTCTGGATTGTGAATCCAGTGGGATTGGGAAGCTGGTCTGGACCGTGAATCCAGTGGGATTGGGAAGCTGGTCTGGACCACGAATCCAGTGGGATTGGGAAGTTGGTCTGGACCGTGAATCCAGTGGGATTGGGAAGCTGGTCTGGACCATGAATCCAGTGGGATTGGGAGATTGGTCAGGATCCCCAAGGAGGATGCTGGTGGGACATTCCCAGAGGGATGGAGAGCTGACACATTCCAGTGGGATTGGGAGGCTGGTCTGGATCACAAATCCAGTGGGATTTGGGAAGTCAGTCTGGGCCACCAAGGAGAACGTTGGAGGGATGAATCCAGAAAGATGGAAGAGCTGAGATGGTCCAGGGGGATTTGGGAGTCTGATCTGGATCACCACTCCAGTGGGATTTGGAAGCTGGTCTGGACCATGAATCCAGTGGGAATGGAGACGGGTCTGGACCACCAAGGTGGACATTGATGGGACATACACAGAGGGATGGAAAAGCTGACACATTCCACTGGGATTGGGAAACTGGCCTGGACCACCAATCCAGTGGGATTGGGAGTCTGGTTTTAGCCACCCATCCATTGGGACTGGGAGATTGTCTTGGACCACCAGTCCAGTGGGATTTGGAAACTGGTCTGGACCACCAATCCAGTGGGAATGCAGACTGGTCTGGACCACCAAGATGGACATTGATGGGACGTACCCAGAGGGATGGAGAATTCCAGTGGGATTGGGAAACTGGCCTGGCCCACCCATCCATTGGGACTGGGAGATTGGCTTGGACCACCAGTCCTGCAGGATTGGGAGGCTGGCCTGGATCACAAATCCAGTGGGATTTGGGAAGTCAGTCTGGGCCACCAAGGAGAACGTTGGAGGGATGTATCCAGAAAGATGGAAGAGCTGAGATGGTCCAGGGGGATTTGGGAGTCTGATCTGGATCACCACTCCAGTGGGATTTGGAAGCTGGTCTGGACCATGAATCCAGTGGGAATGGAGACAGGTCTGGACCACCAAGGTGGACATTGATGGGACATACCCAGAGGGATGGAGAATTCCAGTGGGATTGGGAAACTGGCCTGGACCAGCAATCCAGTGGGACTGGGAGATTGTCTTGGACCACCAGTCCTGCAGGATTGGGAGGCTGGTCTGGATCACAAATCCAGTGGGATTTGGGAAGTCAGTCTGGGCCACCAAGGAGAACGTTGGTGGGATGTATCCAGAAAGATGGAAGAGCTGAGATGGTCCAGGGGGATTTGGGAGTCTGATCTGGATCACCACTCCAGTGGGATTTGGAAGCTGGTCTGGATCACAAATCCAGTGGGATTTGGAAGCTGCTCTGGACCACCAATCCAGGGGGATTGGAAAGTCAGTCTGGACCACCAAGGAGAACATTGATGGGATCCAGGAAGACAGAAGAGCTGAGACAGTTCAGGGGGATTGGGAAGCTGGTCTGGACCATGAATCCAGCGGGATTGGGAGGCTGGTCGGGATCATGAATCCAGTGGGATTGGGAGGCTGGTCGGGATCATGAATCCAGTTGGAGTGGGAGGTCAGTCTGGGCCACCAAGGAGAACATTGGTGGGATGTATCCAGAAAGATGGAAGAGCTGAGATGGTCATGGGGGACTGGGAGACGGTCTGGAGCACCAGTCCAGTGGGATTTGGAAGCTGGTCTGGACCATGAATCCAGTGAGAATGGAGACGGGTCTGGACCACCCAGGTGGACATTGACGGGACATACCCAGAGGGATGGAAAGCTGACACATTCCAGTGGGGCTGGGAAACTGGCCTGGACCACCAATCCAGTGGGAATGCAAACTGGTCTGGACCACCAAGATGGACATTGATGGGACATACCCAGAGGGATGGAGAATTCCAGTGGGATTGGGAAACTGGCCTGGCCCACCCATCCATTGGGACTGGGAGATTGGTCTGGACCACCAGTCCTGCAGGATTGGGAGGCTGGCCTGGATCACAAATCCAGTGGGATTTGGGAGGCTGCTCTGGGCCACCAAGGAGAACGTTGGTGGGATGTATCCAGAAAGATGGAAGAGCTGAGAGCAGAGGGATTGGGAGACTGGTCTGGACCACGAATCCAGTGGGATTGGGAGACTGGTCTGGACCACGAATCCAGTGGGATTGGGAGACTGGTCTGGACTACGAATCCAGTGGGATTGGGAGACTGGTCTGGAGCACCACTCCAGTGGGATTTGGAGTCTGGTCTGGACCACAAATCCAGTGGGATTTGGAGTCTGGTCTGGACCACAAATCCACCAGGATTTCGAGGCCGGCCTGTACCACCGAGGCGGGTGGGATTGGTGATCCAGGAGGATGAAATTCCAAGGTGACCCCTGCCCTTCCCTCGGCTCCAGGCGCCCCGAGACCTCCTTCCTGTGGTTCACGTCCCCCTACAAGACCCTGAAGTTCATCCTGTGGCGCCGCTACAAGTGGGCGCTGATCCTGGCCGTCCTCCTCTTCGTCCTGCTGCTTTTCCTGGGAATCTTCGTCTACGCCTTCCCGGTACGGAGAGGACGGGGATCGGCCGAGGTCTGAGGGATTCAGACGGGATGGGATGTTCCCTGCTGAGGAACACAATGGGTTAAAAACGGGATTTTTGGGGGGGTCGGGATCCTCATGGGAAAAAAAAAAAATTTGGAGGAGCTTGAGCACATCCAGGGATGGGAATAGATTTGGGAAGGGGATGGAGCAGCAGGAAGAGCTGAGGGAGCTGGGAGAGAGGATTATCCTGGAGAAAAGTGGGATCAGGGGGAACCGGCTACACAATTCCCTGAAAGTTTGGAGCCAGTTTGGGATTTGAGATCTGCTCCCGGGGAACAACAGGAGAAGAGGGAACGGCCTCAAGGTGTTCCAAGGGAGTTTTGGGTTGGATATTAAGGAAAAAACCCCTCATGGAAAGGGATGTCCAGCCCTGGAGCAGTGCTGGAGTCCCCATCCATGGAATTATTCCCAAAAGATCTGGATGTGGCATTTGAGGAGGTGGATAATGATGGAGAAGGGCTGGGGCTCTTTTCCCATCTCAGCAGTTCCATCAGGAACACAATGGGTTAAAAAGGGATTTTTTGGGGGTTGGGATCCTCATGGGAAAAAAAAAAAAATTGGAGGGGCTTGAGCACATCCAGGGATGGGAATAGATTTGGGAAGGGGGTGGAGCAGCAGGAAAAGCTGAGGGAGCTGGGAGAGGGGATCATCCTGGAGAAAAGCGGGATCGGGGGAACCTACTACACAATTCCCTGAAAGTTTGGAGCTGGTTTGGGATTTGAGATCTGCTCCCGGGGAACAACGGGAGAAGAGGGAACGGCCTCAAGGTGTTCCAAGGGAGTTTGAGGTTGGATATTAAGGAAAAAGCCCCTCATGGAAAGGGATGTCCAGCCCTGGAGCAGTGCTGGAGTCCACCCGTCCATGGAATTATTCCCAAAGGATCTGGATTTGCCATTTGAGGATGTGGATAACGGTGAACAAGGGCTGGGGCTCTTTTCCAGCCTCAGCAGTTCCATCAGGAACACAATGGGTTAAAAAGGGATTTTTTTTTGGGTGGGTCGGGATTCTCATGGGAAAAAAAAAACAACTTGGAGGGGCTTGAGCACATCCAAGGATGGGAATAGATTTGGGAAGGGTCTGGAGCACCAGGAAAAGCTGAGGGAGCTGGGAGAGAGGATTATCCTGGAGAAAAGTGGGATCGGGGGAACCTGCTACACAATTCCCTGAAAGTTTGGAGCTGGTTTGGGATTTGAGATCTGCTCCCGGGGAACAACAGGAGAAGAGGGAACGGCCTCAAGGTGTTCCAAGGGAGTTTGAGGTTGGATATTAAGGAAAAAACCTCCTCATGGAAAGGGATGTCCAGCCCTGGAACAGTGGTGGAGTCCCCATCCATGGAATTATTCCCAAAACACATGGATGTGGTGTTTGAGGAGGTGGAGAATGGTGAACAAGGGCTGGGGCTCTTTTCCGACCTCAGCAGTTCCATCAGGAACACAATGGGTTAAAAAGGGACTTTTTGGGATTGGGATCCTCATGGGAAAAAAACAAAAAATGTGGAGGGGCTTGAGCACATCCGGGGATGGGAATAGATTTGGGAAAGGGGCTGGAGCAGCAGGAAAAGCTGAGGGAGCTGGGAGAGAGGATTATCCTGGAGAAAAACGGGATCGAGGGAACCTGCTACACAATTCCCTGAAAGTTTGGAGCCGGTTTGGGATTTGAGATCTGCTCCCAGGGAACAACAGGAGAAGAGGGAACGGCCTCAAGGTGTTCCAAGGGAGTTTGAGGTTGGATATTAAGGAAAAAACCTCCTCATGGAAAGGGATGTCCAGCCCTGGAGCAGTGCTGGAGTTTCCATCCATGGAATTATTCCCGAAAGATCTGGATGTGGTGTTTGAGGATGTGGATAACGGTGAACAAGGGCTGGGGCTCTTTTCCAGCCTCAGCAGTTCCATCAGGAACACAATGGGTTAAAAAGGGATTTTTTGGGGTCGGGATCCTCATTGGAAAAAATAAATTTGGAGGGGCTTGAGCACATCCAAGGATGGGAATAGATTTGGGAAAGGGGCTGGAGCAGCAGGAAAAGCTGAGGGAGCTGGGAGAGGGGATCGTCCTGGAGAAAAGCAGGATCGGGAGAACCTGCTACACAATTCGCTGAAAGTTTGGAGCCGGTTTGGGATTTGAGATCTGCTCCCGGGGAACAACGGGAGAAGAGGGAACGGCCTCAAGGTGTTCCAAGGGAATTTGAGGTTGGATATTAAGGAAAAAACCCCTCATGGAAAGGGATGTCCAGTCCTGGAGCAGTGGTGGAGTCCCCCCATCCATGGGATTATTCCCAAAAGATTTGGATTTGACATTTGAGGATGTGGATAATGATGGAGAAGGGCTGGGGGTCTTTTCCCACCTCAGCAGTTCCATCAGGAACACAATGGGTTAAAAAGGGATTTTTGGGTGGGTCGGGATCCTCATGGGGAAAAAAAAAAATTTGGAGGGGCTTGAGCACATCCAAGGATGGGAATAGATTTGGGAAGGGGCTGGAGCAGCAGGAAAAGCTGAGGGAGCTGGGAGAGGGGATCATCCTGGAAAAACAGGATCAGAGGGAATCTTCTGGCTCTGTCCAATTCCCTGAAAATTTGGAGCCAATTTGGGATTTGAGATCTGTTCCAGGACAACAGGAGAAGAGGGAACGGCCTCAAGGTGTTCCAAGGGAGTTTGAGGTTGGATATTAAGGAAAAAAATCCTCATGGAAAGGGATGTCCAGCCCTGGAGCAGTGGTGGAGTCCCCATCCATGGGATTATTCCCAAAAAGATCTGGATGTGGTGTTTGAGGAGGTGGATAATGGTGAACAAGGGCTGGGGCTCTTTTCCAGCCTCAGGAATGGTGGAGATCCCCAAAAAAAACCATGGGAAGGTCATTCCTGGGGCCTCCTCAGCAACACAAAGCACTGGGACAGATCCCAAGGTTTTCCGGGATGCAGAGGGAAAAAAAACCCAAAAAACCTGGGATAGCTTTGCCTGCCTTGATGATTGCCTCTGGCAAAATTCCCCCGGAGCTGCCGGCTGGATTTGTCCTTGGAATAAATGAGGATGGGGCGGGGCTGGAGAAGCCTCCTGCTGCTGGAAAGCTCGGCATTCCAGAAAAAATTTGGGAATGCTCCAGGCCCCCTTTCCAAAGGTCACGGATGTCCCGGATTTTGTGGGATCGCGGACAAAGGAGCTGTAGGGATACACAAGGCCAGGAGCTGGGTGGTGAATCCGTGAGATTTGTGGGAATCCCAGAGGATGGGATGGAGCAACGGGATCCAGAGGAGAGGGGAGGCTCCAGCAAATCAGGGAAAACTGGGAAAACGCTTCCCGCCGGCCGGACGCTGGGATGGGGCTGGAGGGAGGGGCCAGATTTATTCCAGGGGTTTGAAGAGGTGGGAATTTCTCTGATAAAATGAAATTTTGGGAAGAGCAACCAAAACCCAGGAATGATTCCCGGTGCTTGTTAAAGTCTTCCAATGATTCCCTTATTTTCCCAAGGATTTCCTTGTTTTTCCAATGATTCCCTTATTCTTCCAGTTATTCTCTCATTTTTCCAGTGATTCCCTCATTTTTCCAGCGATGCCCTCATTTTTTCCAATGATTCCCATGTTTTTCCAATGATTCCCTTATTCTTCCAGTTATTCTCTCATTTTTCCAGTGATTCCCTCATTTTTCCAGCGATGCCCTCATTTTTTCCAATGATTCCCATGTTTTTCCAATGATTCCCTTATTCTTCCAATGATTCCATTATTTTTCCAACCATTCCCTCATTTCTCCAACCATTCCCTCCTTTTTCCAGTGATTCCCTCATTTCTCCAATGATTCCCTTTATCTTCCAATGATTCCCTTTTTCCTCCAGTGATTTCCCAGTTTTTCAACCATTCCTTCATTTTTCCAATGATTCCCTCATTTTTCCAATCATTCCCTTATTTTTACAACTATTTCCTAATTTTTCCAGTGTTTGTTTTTCCAATATTTCCCATTTTTCCAAGGATTCCCTTGTTCTTCCAGTGATTTCCTCATTTTTCCAATGATTCTGTTATTTTTCCAATCACTCTTTTTTTTTCAGTCTTTCCCTCATTTTTGCAATGATTTCCGTGTTTTTCCAATGATTCCCTTTTTTCTCCTGTGATTTCCCCATTTCTCCAACCATTCCCTCATTTTCCCAATGATTTCCCAATTTTTCCAGTGTTTATTTTTCCAATATTTCCCATGTTTTTCCAATGAGTCCCACATTCTTCCAATGATTCCCTTATTCTTCCAATGATTTTTGTTTTTTTCCCAATCATTCCCTTGTTTTTCTAATGATTCCTGCGTTTTTCCAGTTATTCCCTTTTTCCTCCAATGATTTTCCCATTTTCCCAATCATTCCCTCATTTCTCCAGCCATTCCCTCATTTTTCCAGTGATTCCCTCATTTTTCCAATAATTCCATTAGTTTTTCCAATGATTCCCATATTCTTCCAACGATTCCGTTATTTTTCCAATCGTTCCCTCGATTTTCCAATGATTCCCATGCTTTTCCAATTATTCCCTTTTTCTTCCAATTATTTCATTTTGCCTCTGGTTATTTCCCCATTTCTCCAACCATTCCCTCCTTTTTCCAGTGATTCCCTCATTTTTCCAATGATTCCCTCATTCTTCCAATCATTCCCTTATTTTTCCAACGATTTCCTAATTTTTCCAGTGCTTGTTTTTCTGATATTTCCCATTTTTCCAATGATTCCCTGATTCTTCCAACGATTCCATTATTTTTCCAATCACTCTCTCATTTTTCCAATTATTCCCACGTTTTTCCAATTATTCCCTTTTTCCTCCAATGATTCCATTTTTCCTCCAGTGATTTCCCCATTTCTCCAACCGTTCCCTCGTTTTTTTCCAACGATTCCAAAATTTTTCCAATTATTCCCTTTTTCCTCCAATAATTCCATCATTTCTCCAACCGTTCTCTCATTTTTTCCAACGATTCCCACGTTTTTCCAATTATTCTCTTTTTCCTCCAATAATTCCATTTTTTTTCCAACCATTCCCTCGTTTCTCCAACCATTCCCGTGTTTTTCCATCCTCCCAGAACTACGCTGCCATGAAACTGGTGAAACCTTTCAACTGAAGCCGCCGCTCCCGCGCCTGCCTGGGAATTTCGGGAAGGAAATTTTGGCCTCTGGAAGCGGAGAAGGAACAACCCGATCCAGGCCTCCTGCTGCTGCCAAAGGGCTCCGCTTCCCTTCGGAATTCCGCCTGGGAAGCGTCGCGTAAAACCAAAGCCTCCGGCAAAATATTCCCGGTTTTCCAGCCTCCTGCGTTTTTTTTGGTTTTGAGTTTTCCTGCCGCTCCGGTCGGTAAATCCCGAATTCCGGTGAAAACCCGGGGAGGGAGCAGGGAAAGGACTTTCCCATCCATAAACCGGGAATGTGCAGAGAGAACCCTCCGGGCGGGATTTGGGATTCGCCGGCAGATTCCGAGCCTCGGTTTCCCTTTTCCCCCGGTATTATCCCGTTTTTATTTTGGAAACCTTTGGAAAACCAGAATCCCTGGGGTGACGCGTGGCCTTCCCAAAGCTGAAATCCCGGGAATGGGAAAAGCTGCCAGGGAAAAAACCTGGGATTTGGAGTTGGTGCCTCTCAACATCCCAAGTTTCTCTTGGACTCGGAGGCCTTTGGATTCCATCCTGGAATTCTGGAGCTGGTTTTCCCTTGGAGCTGCTCCCATTCCAGCTGGGGGAGGGATCCCAGGAGCAGCTGGGCTTTGGTTTCCTCCTCTCCTTCCAGCCACTTTTTTTTGGGAATTCTTGGTCTTCTCAGTGTCAGTATTCCCAGAATCCCAGAGGTTGGAAAAGACCTTTGGGATCATCGAGTCCCAGCTGTGGCCCTGAGGGCCACCTCCAGGAATTCCTTGGACACCTCCAGGGATGGGGATTCCAAACCTCCCCGGGCACTTCCAAGGCCTGAGCGCCCTTTCCATGAGGAAATTCCAACCTGAGCCTCCCCTGAGGCCGTTCCCTCTTTTCCCGTTATTCCCTGGGATCCCGTTATCCGAAGGAGTTACCAGAGATAAAGAAAAGAAACCTCTCCCCAACTGCCCAACAGATAAAAATAGAATTCACAACCCCCCGGCTCCACCACCCAGGACATCTCGCTTCCATGTTTTCCTTGGAGTTCTGGCCTCTCCGAACCGGCGAGGAGCCGGGAAAAGCGAGATCCCGCGGGATCGATTTTCCCCGGGACAAATTCCCGCTGACGGCAGCGCTTAAAAAAAAAAAAAATCAGGGAAAACCGGCCCAGTTGCTCTGTTGGATTTGGGATGCAAAATCCCTGGGGGGATTAAATCCCGGGATTCCCATTGAGGCGGCTCCCGGGTCGCACAGGGCGGCTCCTCCTCCGCGTTTTCCTGCATGGAAAACAGGCGGCTTTGGGATTTTATAGGGATTTTATAGGGATTTTATAGGGATTTATGACCCCATCCCTGCCGCTGAGCTTTGGCTGATCCGTGGCCTTTTCCCAAAAGTTGGAGCGGAGGAATCGGCTCCGGATTCGCACATCCCCAGGCAGAGGTTTCGTTTTCCGTCGTTAAACGCTTCGGTTTTCCTTCGGTTTTTTCCCCCAAAAAAAGCCTCCCGGCCCCGTTCCCGCCCCCATTCCCGGTTTATAGCCACTGTCAAACTGCCGGGATTTGCTCCAGTTTTCCAGAGGTTTTATTATCCCGGAGGATCCGAGGAGCCGAGGACGGGAGTTGCTTCTGTTTGGCCCTTTGCTGGGATTGGGAATTTGGTTTTTTTTTTTTTTATGGGAATGTCGGTCCTGGCGCCTTTCCCAGCAGGGTCCGGCTGTGCCAGAGGGAATCGGGAATTCCCCTGAGTGCTCTCCGGGAATCCACACTGGGAATTCCTGTCCAATATTTCTTGGATTTGCAGGGATTCTGGGGTTTTTCCCCATCCTGGTGTAATTCCCTGCGATCCCAACCCAAAATCTTGGGAGCCGAGAGCCCCGAGGGGATGCCTGATCCATCTTGGAATGCCAAACTTTGGGATGCTCATCCCGCCCCCTGCTCCATCCCATCAGGAACACCTCTGTCTATCCCAGAAAAAAACAAGGAAGCAAAAATCCATCCATGGGTGGCCTTCGGAATGCCCAAGGCCAGCTCGGATCAGGATTGGAGCCACCTGGGATTGTGGAATGCCTGGAATGGGACGGGCTTGGGAGTTTGGGATTCACTCCGGGGACAATTCCAGTGGGAAATCCTATTTTATTCCAAACCTGGGTCAGCAGGGCTGGGAGAGAAGGATCCAGGGAGTCCAATTCCATAAAAACGGGGATTTCCGGAAGGAAATCCGTGCTCCCTGTCCCGTTTTCATGGAATCCCGCGGGATTCCGGTGGGAAAATTCAAGTTGGAACGTCCGGAAAAACCAACTCCACCCCGTTCTTTTTCCCATGAACAGCCAAATCCAGCTCTGGGGCTGGATGTGCCTCCTCCAAATCCAGGTGGGAGCTGCAGCAAGAATTCCCAGGGGCTTCCGGTTATCCAGGGAATTGGCTGGAATTCGTTCCGGATCGCCCGCGCCCGCTTTATCCGCGAAAAACGCCCGAAGCACTGTGATTCCCAAAGAAACGCTCTGAAACATTCCCGGTCCCGGTGTTTTGATTTGTGGGGGGTGGAACGGCGGCTCGGCTTTGGGAGCGGGAATGGGAAAATGGGGATTGTGGAGAAGGGAAAAAATCCAGGGAATGCTCCGAGTGCCTGCAGGGGCTCCAGGAGAGCTGGAGAGGGGCTGGGGACAAGGGCTGCAGGGACAGGAGACAGGGAATGGCTTCCCACTGGGAAAAGTGACATTGAGCTGGGATTGGGGCAGGAATTCCTGGCTGGGCTGGAATTCCCGGCTTGGCTGGGGCTGCCCCTGGATCCCTGGGAATGTCCAAGGCCGGGTTGGATCCACCTGGGATGGTGGGAGGTGTCCCTGCCCATGGAAAGAGTGGAGTGGGATGGGATTCAGGGTCTTTTCCAACCCAAACCATTCCAGGATTCTGGAGCGCTTGCTCTGGGAGAGCTGGGAATGTTCCCCTGGAGAAGAGAAAAATCCAGGGAATGCTCCGAGTCCCTGGCTGTGCCCAAGGCCGGGTTGGATCCACCTGGGATGGTGGGAGGGGGTGGCACTGGATGGGATTTAAGGTCTCTTCCCACCCAAACCATTCCATGAACATCCCAACCAGCAATAACTCGGGATTTAGGAATGTCCAGGGCCAGGTTGGACATTGGGGCTTGGATCCACCTGGGATGGTGGGAGCTGTCCCTGCCCATGGATGGGGTGGGAAGGGGATGGGATTTAAGGTTCCAACCCAAACCATTCCAGGGTTCTGGAGCCCCTCTGCTCTGGGGGAGAGCTGGGAATGTTCCCCTGGAGAAGGGAAAACTCCCGGGAATGCTCCGAGTGCCTGCAGGGGCTCCAGGAGAGCTGGAGAGGGGCTGGGGACAAGGGCTGCAGGGACAGGAGACAGGGAATGGCTTCCCACTGGGAAAAGTGACATTGAGCTGGGATTGGGGCAGGAATTCCTGGCTGGGCTGGAATTCCCAGCTTGGCTGGGGCTGCCCCTGGATCCCTGGACACCGGGATCCACCTGGGACAGTGGAAGTTGCCCCTGGGCAGGACCGGCTGAGCTTTAAATCCCGTCCCATCCCCGGCCTTCCCGGGTTTCCGTGAAAACCACCGGGATACATTTTTTTGCCCTCCCGCAGCTGCTCCCGGAGGACGATTCCGGAATCCGCCGTTCCCCTCCTTCCCCCGCCTCACCTGGCTGAGCCTCCTGGGAAAAAAGGAGGAAAACAACAACAACAACAACAAAAAAAACAAGGAACCACTTGGGAATTAATTCCCTGCGCTAACGAGCCGAGCCTTTATTCCCCGACAATTCCCCGAGCTAATTAATTGCGCTCATCCCCTCTTCCCGAGGAGGGAATGACGGGAAGGAGGAAAAAAAAAAAATCAAGGACTTCTCATCCCAGGATGTCTCCGCTCCGTGGGCGTTCCTCAAGGGCTCTTCCCCCCGCTCTTCCCAGATGGATTTTTTTTATTTTTTATCCCATTTTCCACGGGAAAGAAGCGATTCCCGGGAGAATTCCGGCCGCCTCCGAGCAGCTGTGAGTCCCTGAGAGGGTTTGTTGTTGTTGTGTTCCCGGGGTTTATTCCCAGATGGCTCCTTGGGAATGGCTCCGAGGGGTTTCTCGCTCCCGGGTTTTTCCTGCTCGCTTTCCCGGGGGATTGGATGGATGGATGGATGGATGGAGGAGTTTTTTGGGGATCGGGCGATGGTGAGAATGTTCCGGGGAAAGGGATTCCCTGCTTGTCCGAGCTTGGGGTGGGAATGGGAGAATGGGATGGGATAATGGGATGGGATGGGATGGGATAGGATAATGGGAATGGGAATGGGATAATGGGATGGGATAATGGGAATGGGATGGGAATGGGGTTGGAATGGGATGGGAATGGGATGGGATCCATGGGATGAGATCCATGGGATAATGGAATAATGGGATAATGGGATAATGGGATAAAGGGATAATGGGATGGGAATGGGAATGGGAATAGGAATGGGATGGGATGGGATAATGGGATGGGATGGAATGGGATGGGATGGGATCCATGGGATGGGAATGGGAATGGGAAATGGGAAATGGGAATGGGAATGGGGATGGGAATGGGAATGGGAAATGGGAATGGGAATGGGAATGGGAAATGGGAATGGGAATGGGGATGGGAGTGGGATGGGAATGGGGTAATGGGATGGGGTGGGATAATGGAATGGGATCCATGGGATGGGATCGAATAATGGGATAAAGGGATGATGGGATGGGATGGGAATGGGAATGGGGATGGGGATGGGATGGGATGGGATGGGATGGGATGGGAATGGGGATGAGATAATGGGAATGAGATGGGATGGGATAATGGGATGGGGATGGGAATGGGGTGGGATGATGGGATGGGATGGGATGGGATGGGATGGGATAATAGGATGGGATGCACAGGTCCTGCTCCAGGGTGTGCACCCAGCTCCGGCTCGGCGTGGGAATTCCGTGATTCCCTGGATGTGCCGCTTCCTTTTGGGAGTTTGGCTGCTGGGGGGAGAATTTTCCGTATCCCTCATAAAATCATGGAATGCTTCGGGTTGGGGAGGGACCTCAAATCCCCACAATCCCACCCCATCCACGGGCAGGGACACCTCCCTCCATCCCAGGTGGATCCAAACCTCATCCAACCCGGCCTTGGACACTTCCAGGGATGAGACATCCACACAACTTCTCCGGGAATGATCAACCACCTATCCCCCCCCCGAAAAAAACCCATTTTTTTTTCCTTTCCCCAAAAAAAAATCCCAATTTTTTCTCCCCCCCCCTCCCGATTCCAAACCCAACCCTTCTCCAAAAAATCCGGGATCCGTCCCTTCCATGGGATGCGAGATAAAAACAGAAGCCGGGCTGGGAATAATCAGGAAAAAAATAAAAATAAAACAAAAACCAAGAGGAATGTGGATTTTAGGGGGAAAAAACACAAATGTGATTTGTTTACCGTCCCTCCCCCAGCCAATAAAATTCCCGACATGGAATTAGGGAAGGGAGGCTGGGAAATGAAATGAAAACCCCGCTCGGAATCGCCGAGCTCGTAAAAAGTTACGAGGCCCAGGAACAGAAGGATTTCTGGAAAGAAGGGAGGGGAAAAACAAATCCCAAAAAAAAAAAGATGGAAAAACCAGAGAGGTTTTTTTTTTTGTCTTCAGGATTTTTTTATTTGGGAATTAACGGGGGGTCGCGTCAGGGCACGGAATTCCCGTAAAGCTGAGTGGAGATGGGGGGAAAGCTCTTCCCGGGGAAGGAGTGGAGATGGATCTAGGGGGGGGGGGAAATAAAAAAAGGTGGGAAAAGGAGGGAGAGCCGGGTTTTGGGAAAAAAAACAAAACAAACAAAAGAAAAAAAACACACAAAAAACCCCCCAAAACAAAACAAAACAAAACAAAAAAACCAAACCAAACCAAACCAAACCAAAAAAACAAAACAAAAACAAAAAAAACCCCAAAACAAAACAAAAAGACAGGAAAAGGAGGGAGAGCTGGGGTTTGGAAAAAAACCAACCAAACAAATGAAAAAAAAAACACACAAAAAAACCCCCCAAACCAAAACAAAACAACAAAAAAAACCCCAAACAAAAAAAAACCCCAAAAAAAGGCAGGAAAAGGAGGGAGAGCCGGGGTTTTGGCAAAAAAAAAAAAAAAAAAAAAAAAAGAAATTGGAATTCCGGAGAGGAGCAGGGATAGGGAGAGTTTTCCCAGGTTTTTAAATCCCAAATCCGGCAGGAGGAGACGGGGGCCGGACCAACCTCAGCTAAAAACGACTTTTTGTTCCGCGGCGGATTTTATCCGGAAGATTCCCAGTTTTCCTGAGGATTGCCCTTCCAAAGTGATCCCTGGGATGAATTCTCCCTTTTCCCAGCGGGATTCCCACGCTTGGAAGGGCGGGAACGAGGATGGGGCTGATGTATGGGGACTGGAGAAGGAGCCATGGAGTGAAATTCCTAGCGGGAATCTGACCTGTGGATGTGGAAAATCCATGAAACCTGTTGGGAATTCCATTCTCAGGCCCTGGAATGGGATGTGGATCCGTAACCCCCGGAGGAAAAGCTGGAATGGGTGGAAAACCCTTTGACTTCTGGAATTTCCAACTGATTTCTTGTTGGGATTTGGGATTTGGGATTTTGGGAGGGGGGGCGGAGCTTTTGGTTGGGATTTTTTCACTTCAATGCTGAAACGAATCCCTCTCCAGGGGGCTGGAGAAGGAGCCATGGAATGAATTTCCAGCTGGAATCTGACCCGTGGATGTGGAAAATCCCTGAAACCCCCTGGACTTCGGTGCTTTTTTTTTTTTGGGAGGGGGGACAAACTTCCCAAAAATCCATCCCCAAAACCTTTTCCAGAGGCCAGCTTTTCCCAAGGCTCCTCGTGGATATTTTAGGAGCAAAGATCAGGATTTAGGGCAGCTGCCCGGGAGCTGCTCCAGGGTTTTGGGGTTTTTTTTAGGAGCAGGGATGATCAGAGGGCTGGAGCAGGTGGGAAAGGCTGGGAGAGCTGGGAATGTCCAACCTGGAGAAGGGAAAATTCCTGGGAATGCTCCGAGTGCCTGCAGGGGCTCCAGGAGAGCTGGAGAGGGGCTGGGGACAAGGGCTGCAGGGACAGGAGACAGGGAATGGCTTCCCACTGGGAAAAGTGACATTGAGCTGGGATTGGGGCAGGAATTCCTGGCTGGGCTGGAATTCCCAGCTTGGCTGGGGCTGCCCCTGGATCCCTGGGAATGTCCAAGGCCGGGTTGGATCCACCTGGGATGGTGGGAGGTGTCCCTGGATGAGCTTTTAAGTCCATCCCATCCCAACCCATTCCATGATCCCGCTTTTTTTTTATTCCCCTGGGATGAAGGAACCCCCTCCAGGGGTGTGGATGTCACCGGGGAGCTGCTCCCGCTCCCAAAATCCGGATCCTGCGGATCCGACGAGCTCCAGGTGACTCTTCCCAACCCCACTGGGACGAATCCCTCTCCGGGGGACTGGAGAAGGAGCCACGGAGTGAATTCCCAGCGGGAATCTGACCGGTGGATGTGGAAAATCCGTGAAACCTCCTGGACTTTGCTGCTTTTTTTTGGGGGGACGAACTTCCCAAAATTCCATCCCAATACCCCACCCAGCCCTGCCTGCCAGCAGTGGGAAGCCATTCCCAATTTTCCCTGTCCCTCCCTGGGTTTACAATCCCACAAATCCCACAAATCCCACAAATCCCACAAATCCCACAAATCAGCTCTTTTCCCACAAAGCCGCACATCCCACCCCAACCCGGATCCAAAGGTCCTTTCCCGCCTCTGGATCGCATCCCGCCTTCCCGAAAAACCTGCTTTTGGGGTTCCCTTTTCCCGGTGTTCATACCAAGGGAGCCCCCCTGGAATTCCAGGGGATCCGAAAGGAAAAATTCCCGACCTAGTCGAACAAATCCCATCCCGGATTTTCCCCAATCCCATCCCTGATTTTCCCCAACCCCATCCTGGATTTTCCCAAACCCCATCCCGGATTTTTCCCAACCCCATCCCGAATTTTTCCCCAACCCCATCCCAGATTTTTCCCCAACCCCATCCCAGATTTTCCCAAACCCCATCCCGGATTTTTCCCCAACCTCATCCCAGATTTTTCCCCAACCCCATCCCGGATTTTTCCCCAACCCCATCCCGGATTTTTCCCCCCGCCCGGAGCCCAGGGCTCCATCAGCAGCAGCTGATTTTCCATTTTTCCACGGAAAAATTCCTGAATTTCCTCTCTCTCCCAGAGTTCGGCCTCACTCTAAGCAGCTTCCAGCTCAAACCGGGATGGGGAGAGGCGGATTTTCCAGGGAAAATTAATCGGCCCCGGCTTATCTCCCGCTGGAATTCCTCCCCTTCCCTGCCCCAAGGAGCTCAGAATTCCTTCCTTTCCCTCCCTCTGGAAGTGCGGCTCCATCTCCTTTCCCCACCGCTTTGGTTTTTTAAGGAATAAAACCCCCTGAGCTGGAAATCTGGGAGCGGGGGGAGAAGGAGCCGAGCGCAGAATTCGGGCTCCGATTTTCGGCAGGAAAAAAAAAAAAAAATTCCTTGGAAAATCGATTCCAGACCCGGAGCGGCCGGGATGAGGGAACAGCTGCCACCACCACCAATCCCGGCTCCGAGTGCATCCAGATGTGCCACCACCACCACCCCCTCTTCCCTCACACTTCCCACCCTCCCCGTCTTCCCAGAGCCAGGAAAAAAAACAACAACCAACAAAAAAAAAAAATCTGGGAATGGCGGTGCTGAGGGGATGGATGGGTGGCTGCTGCTTCCCGGCCTCTGGAAAAGGCGGAATTTTTGGGAGTCGGGAATGTCCCGAGGGCTCGGGGTTGTGATGTCAAGGTCAGCTGAGGGATCCAGGCTTTCCAGGAGGGTTGGAAAAGGCTTGGAGCGGTCTGGGATAGGGGAAGGTGTCCATGGAATGGGATTTAAGGTCCCCTCCCCCTTCCAAGCCGGTCTGGGATTTTTTGGGTTCTTTGGTTTTTCCCGAATTTCCCTGTGGATGGGGCTGAAGGATCCCGGGGAAACCGCCTTGGATGGCATCTCCCTGTTCCCTCTGGGAGCCCCTTCCAGGTCTGGAATTTTGCACCCTGAGGGGAGGAGCACTGACTTGGAGTTCTGGAATGGTTTGGGTGGGAAAGGACATTAAATCCCATCGATCCCACCCCATTCCACGGACAGGGACAGCTCCCACCATCCCAGGTGGATCCAAATCCATCCAACCCGGCCTTGGACATTCCCAGGGATCCAGGGGCAGCCCCAGCCAAGCTGGGAATTCCAGCCCAGCCAGGAATTGCTGCCCCAATCCCAGCTCAATGTCACTTTTCCCAGTGGAAGCCATTCCCTGTCTCCTGTCCCTGCAGCCCTTGTCCCCAGCCCCTCTCCAGCTCTCCTGGAGCCCCTGCAGGCACTCGGAGCATTCCCTGGAGTTTTCCCTTCTCCAGGGGAACATTCCCAGCTCTCCCAGAGCAAAAGAGCTCCAGAATCCTGGAATGGTTTGGGTTGGAAGGGACCTTAAATCCCATCCCATTCCCACCCCTTCCATGGGCACCTCCCACCATCCCAGGTGGATCCAACCTCAGGTGGTCGTTCCCCCGATGGAAATCCAAGGAAAACACCGCATTCCCGTGGGAATCCCAGCTCCGAGGTGGGCGTGAGCTCCCCAGAGGGCTCACAGGGACCATCCCTGCTGCTGGCAGGGAACATCCCAAATTCCCAACATCCGCACCAACCTGCCCTGGGGTCCTCTGGGATCCTCTGGGATCTGCTGGGATCTGGCAAATCCCAGAGGAGCCGCTCCAGAGCCGGAGTGGCTGCTGGAGTCCAGGACAACATTCCCGGGTAACTCCGAGGTCGGGGTTTTGCTTTGCTCGCTCTCTGCTCCATCCCAGAAAAAACATTCCCTGGAATTTTTTGGGAATTCTGCTCAGCCGTCCCTGTATTCTGTCAATGATTCCCAGCCTTCCTTTAAAACAGCAAGAAAATCCATGGAAAATCCAGGAAAAGGCGAGGAATGATGGCTTCATTCCCTGCTCCCAATCCCGTTTTCCCTGTTGAATTTCCTCTTTGTGGTTGGAAAATCCCGGGGTGCAGTGGGAATTTGAATTCCAGGGCTTGGAAACAGGGATGGGCCGTTTTTTCCAAGGAGGAATTTCTCAGGTGTGAGGGAGCAGGAGGTGGAATTTCCCGGTGGGAGGTCAGGCCTGGCTTCAGGCCGGAGCGGCCGGGAAAGGCGGGAATAACGAAGGAACGCGCTCCGCTGGCTCCAGCTGGGAATTCCAGGAGGGAATCAAGCTCCTTCCAGTTTTTTTCCAGAGGCAGGAGCCGTTACCCGTCAGGACAGAAGGCTCCAAGGATTGGGATGGGATCCAGCTGGGTTGGGATGTGGAGTTCGACTGGGAACAACCGGGCAAGGACAGGAGACAGGGAATGGCTTCCCACTGGGAAAAGTGACATTGAGCTGGGATTGGGGCAGGAATTCCTGGCTGGGCTGGAATTCCCAGCTTGGCTGGGGCTGCCCCTGGATCCCTGGCAGTGCCCAAGGCCGGGTTGGATCCACCTGGGATGGTGGGAATTGTCCCTGGATTGATCTGGACGTGATTTAAGTTCTTTTCCCACCCAAACCACTCCGGAATTCTGCAATTCCATGAAGGAATTTTTTTCCCTCCTGCAGCTCCTGGGATCCCCCTAAGAGCGATGTCTTTGGGAATTATCCCAAAATCCCCGTCCATTGCCACAATCATGGAATTCATTCCCATCCAACTCATTTCTGCCTGCCCTGGTCAAACAGGATTTTTCCAAGACCTCTCCGAGCACTCCACGTTTCCCTGGACCCATCCGGAATTCCAGGTTTTTCCATTCGCTTCTGCAATCAGGAGAAACTGAATTTAGGAAAAAAAAAAATTAAAAAGAGAGGAATGAAAGCTGAAACAAACAAACAACAAAATTCGTCGGGAATTCCCCAATCCTCCCCCTGCCAAGGTCGGTTTTGGGAGGGAAAGAAGGAATTTTCCTGGGATGGAGCCGTTCCCTGCCCCATCTGGGATGGATCCATCCCAACAGCCGCTCCCTTGGAGCACCTCCGACCTCTGCTCCCGGCTGTTTTGGGAGGGAATGCTCTGCCCAGCACCCCCCGTGGAGCTTTTCTGGGAAAAGGAGGGAATAACCCAGGGCTTGGGGTGGGTGGAAAAGCGAAGGCAGAGCTCGGGATGCACGGAATCATGGAATGGTCCGGGTGGGAAGGGGCCTTAAAGAGCTTCTAATTCCAGTTGGATGTGCAGGGAAACAGCATTCCCAGGTGGATCCAACCCGGCCTTGGACATTCCCAGGGATCCAGGGGCAGCCCCAGCCAAGCTGGGAATTCCAGCCCAGCCAGGAATTCCTGCCCCAATCCCAGCTCAATGTCACTTTTCCCAGTGGGAAGCCATTCCCTGTCTCCTGTCCCTGCAGCCCTTGTCCCCAGCCCCTCTCCAGCTCTCCTGGAGCCCCTGCAGGCACTCGGAGCATTCCCTGCAGTTTTCCCTTCTCCAGGGGAACATTCCCAGCTCTCCCATCATCCCTGACCTCACCTCCCCCATTCCCAACCTTCCAGAACATCCCAAACTCTGGCATTTTGGGGCTGGGAATGATCCTTTTCCCAGCTCTCCCAGTTGTGGATGGATGCAGGGATGGGATGGATCCAGCCCAGCCCCTCCCAGCCAGGAATTCCTGCCCCAATCCCAGCTCAATGTCACTTTTCCCAGTGGGAAGCCATTCCCTGTCTCCTGTCCCTGCAGCCTTTGTCCCTCTCCAGCTCTCCCAGAGCTCCTTCAGGTCCTGGAAAAAGCTCCAGGTTTTCCCTGGAGTCTTCCGGGAATGTTTTTATCCGATGACCTTTTGTGGGGAGCTTCTCTTCTCCCTGCCTCCCCCCCAAAAAAAAAACCTTGGAAAATTCCTCATTCCGAGGGCAGGAATCTCCTCAATCCATAGGTTTGGGGACAATCCCGTGGCCGTGGAAGCAGCTCCAGAGCAGCTCAATCCCAAAAATTCCTCACTGGAGATTTTCCTTCATTTTCCAGAGGGGGAAAAACCTCCAGGTTCTGTTGGAAAAGGACTGGGATGAAGAAAAAAAAGGAAAAAAATATAGAAAGAAAAAAAAGAAGAAAAAAGAAGAAAAAAAGAAAAAAAAAGAAAAAATAAGAAAAAAATAAGAAAAAAATAAGAAAAAAGAAAAAAAAGAAAAAAAAAGAAAAAAGAAAAAAAGAAAAAAAAAGAAAAAAGAAAAAAAGAAAAAAAGAAGGAAAAAAAAGAGAAAAAAACCCAAAAAAAGGGAAAAGAAGAAATAAGAAAAAAAGAAGAAAAAAGATTAAAAAAAAAAAAAAAACGAAAAAAGAAAAAAAAAAAAAAAGAAAAAAGAAAAAAAATAAGAAGAAAAAAAGAAAAATAAAGTGGGATACGGGGATTGTTGCCGGGACACGGATGAAATTCCCTGGATTTTCCGTCGCCCTCTCTGAGCTGGGGATCTCTGCCCCGCTTTCCTTCCCCAGGGAATATCCCCCCCGGGATTCCAGGATTCGGGATTTTTTGGGATCGACGATTCCCGCCTCCCTCAGGGCGCCCGTGGATATTTGGGAGATCCCGAGGAGGAACCGCATTTTCCTGGCTCTGGAAAAAAAAACCGGGATGAGCTTTGCCTTCCCCTCCGGAGCAGGAAAAATGGATTTTCCTGGAAAAAAGGAGGAAAAAACCGGGAAAAAGCCGGGAATTCCTGGCGGCGCCAGAGGGAGCTCTTCCATTGCAGATGAGGCTGGAATCCGCCGAACCCTCGGGCTCCCAATTCCAAGTTTTTTCCGGGAGCAGATCCCACCTGGAGCAGCTGGAGCCCCTTCCCGGTCCCTGTCACCCCGAAGGCTCCCCCCACCAAAAAACGCCGTTATCCCGAGATTCCTGGAAAATCCCTCCACATCCCCCCCGGCAAGGGTCCCCTCTCCGTGTTCCCGCAAAAATTTCTGCTCCAAGGATATTCCAAGATATTTTTTTGTGTTTTTTTGTTTTATTTTTTTGGGGTTTTCTTTGGGTTTTTTTTTTTGGGGTTTTTTTGTTGGTTTTTTTTTTTCTTTCCTTTTTATTTCTTTTTTTTTTTTTTTTGGTTTTTTTTTGTTTTTTGGGGGTTTTTTGGGTTTTTTGGGGGCTTTTTTGTGTTTTTTAGGGTTTTTTTGTGGTTTATTTTTTGGTTTTTTGGGGGGTTTTTTGTGTGGTTTTTTTTGGGTTTTTTTGGGTTTTTTGTAGTTTTTGGAGGGGTTTTGGGGTTTTTTGGGGGTTTTTTTGGGTTCTTTTTGTGGTTTCTTTGGGGTTTTTTTGTGGTTTTTTTGGGTTTTTTGTTTGTTTTTTGTTTTGGTTTGGGTTTTTTGTGGGGTTTTTTGTGATTTTTTTTGGTGGGGTTTTTTTGTGGGTTTTTGGGGTTTTTTCGGTTTTTTTGGGGGGGGTTTGGGGGGATTTTTTGGGTTTTTTTGTTGGTTTTTTGTGAGTTTTTTTATGGGTTTGTTCGTTTTTTGTTTTTTTTTTTTTGTTTTGCTTTGTTTTGTTTCGTTTTGTTTTGGTTTGGTTTTGTTTTGGTTTTTGTTTTTTGCCGGGCTGGGAAAAAAGGGTTCCAAGGCTGACGGGAGAGAAGAATCCTGGAAAATCCTGGAAAAAAATTAAAAAATTAAAATTTCCTCCCATTGGGACAATTGGAGCCAAGGGGGATTTGGAGGAGAAATTCCCGTTCCCTGCTGAGTTTGGGATTTGGGAATCACGGATCCAATATCAGGGATCCCTACGGGATGCTGAGTGCTTTTCCAGGGATTTCCTTTCCTGTTTTGGAGACATCCCATAATTTCCCCTTTCCAAAGGGATTAAAGGGAAGAAGGATCTAAAAAAAGAAAAAAAAAAAAAGGAGAGGACATTCCGTCTTTTCCTTTGGGATTTGGAAAAAAAAAAAAAAAAAAAAAAAAGTGGGATCCGGTCAATTTTCCCAATTATTTGCGACCATTCCATGGATTCATTTATTTATTTGTTTATTTATTTTAAATTTTTTTTGTTTTTATTTTATTTTTATTTTGTTTTATTTGTATTTTATTTTTATATTTTAAATTTAATTTTATTTTTTTATTTATTTTTATATTTATTTTTATTCTTTAATTTATTTTTTCTCTTTTTTTTAAATTTTTTTTTAATTTTTTTAAAATTTTTTTTAAGTGTTTTCCAAAGAATTTCCTCGGGAAGGGCTGCAGGGACAGGAGACAGGGAATGGCTTCCCACTGGGAAAAGTGACATTGAGCTGGGATTGGGGCAGGAATTCCTGGCTGGGCTGGAATTCCCAGCTTGGCTGGGGCTGCCCCTGGATCCCTGGGAATGTCCAAGGCCGGGTTGGATCCACCTGGGATCAGTGGATTCGTCCCTGGATGGAACTGGATTTAAGGTCCCTTCCCAACCATTCCCAGGATTCCGCCGGCTCCCAAATCCCAGGATCAGCGGAGCGCAGGAGAAGCGGAACTGCGGGATCATCCCAGGGTGGGATTCAGGGAATTCAGCTCCCGACTTCTCCCGGCCTGAGGGGACATTCCCTCTAAACTCCTAAAACTCCAGGTGGATCCCTTCCTCATTCCCAATCCCCTCCTCAATGGGGAATTTTAGGGAATTTTTAGGGATTTTTTAGGGAATTCTCCTCAGTTTCTGGGGGAAGGTGGGAGGTTAAGGGAGGTGGGGGGTTTTTGGGAATTTTTAGGGAATTTTCTGGGAATTTTTAGGGATTTTTCCAGGAATTTTCCTCATTTTTGGGGGGGAAGATGGGAGCTTTAGGGAGGTGGGGTTTTTTAGGGAATTTTTCAGGAATTTTCCGGGAATTTTCCAGGAATTTTCCTCGGTTTCTGGAGAAAGGTGGGAGGTTTAGGGAGGTGGGGTTTTTTTGGGAATTTTTAGGGAATTTTCTGGGAATTTTCCAGGAATTTTCCAGGAATTTTCCAGGAATTTTCCTCAGTTTCTGGGGGGAAATGTGGGAAGTTTAGGGAGGTGGGGTTTTTAAGGGAATTTTTAGGGAATTTTTAGGGAATTTTCCAGGAATTTTCCTCAGTTTGTGGGGGAAAGGTGGGAGCTTTGGGGAGGTGGGGATTTTAGGGAATTTTCTGGGAATTTTCCCAGAATTTTCCTCGGTTTCTGGGGGAAGGTGGGAGATTTAGGGAGGTGGGTTTTTTTAGGGAATTTTTCAGGAATTTTCCAGGATTTTTGCAGGAATTTCCCACGGTTTCTGGTGGTAAGGTGGGAGCTTTAGGGAGGTGGGGTTTTTTTAGGGATTTTTCCGGGAATTTTTCCAGGAATTTTTCCTCTTGGAAGCGCAACTTCCACCGGCAAAAATGACGAGCTCCCAGCTCATTTTTCCAGGGAAGGGAATTCCTGCCCATTCCCGATGCATCCTGAGGCAGAGGGAGAAGCTGAGGAGGATTTTTTGGGGTTTTTTTTTTTCCTTTCATCCCTAAAATCCGGGAAGGCAGAAAATTCCTCGCTCCTCTCCTTCCCCCCCAGGCCGGTGGGAATTATTTCGGGAACATCCCAAGCCTGGATTTTGTGGGGGGGTTGGATTTAGGGATCCATTCCCGAATTTTTCCCCCCCCCACGCCCCCCCAATCGGGTTTCCTGCCAGCACGGCAGCTGGAGCGGCGGGAAAAATTCCAAAAATTTCCTTGGGATGAACGATTCCCTGGAATCCCAGCTGCCTGCGGGCATCTGGCAGCTCCGAGGTGTGAAACCGGCGGAAAACTCCGGGAAAAAAAAATCCCAAAAAACAGTGGGATGAGGGATGGGGAGGTGGGAATTCCTTTTTTATCCCAGTTTTTTTTTGGGTTTTTTTTTTGTTCCGTCTGCCAGCTTTATTCCCGGATTTTTCCAGCCTGCTCCCACTTCCTGCTGCGGGAATCTGGAGCCTCATCCCAACTCCATCCCAAAAAAAAAAAAAAAAAAATCGGGAATGCGGCAAAATCGCAAAGACGGATTTATTTTTATTTTTATTTTTTATTTTTATTTTTAATTTTTATTTTAATTTTTAATTTTTAATTTTTATTTTTATTTTTATTTTTATCTTATTTTTATTTTTATTTCTATTTTATTTTTATTTTAATTTTATTTTTTATTTTTATTTTAATTTTATTTTTTATTTTTATTTTTATTTTTATTTTTATTTTTATTTTTATTTTTATTTTTATCTATTTTTATTTTTATTTTTATTTTTATTTTTATTTTTATTTTTATTTTTATCTTATTTTAATTTTATTTTTATTTTTATTTTATTTTTATTTCTATTTTTTATTTTTATTTTTATTTTTATCTTATTTTTATTTTTATTTTTATTTTTATCTTTATCTTTATCTTTATCTTTATCTTTATCTTTATCTTTATCTTTATCTTTATCTTTATCTTATTTTTATTTTTTTATTTTTATTTTTATTTTTATTTTTATTTTTATTTTTATTTTTATTTTTATTTTTATTCTTATTCTTATTTTTATTCTTATTTTTATTTTTATTTTTATTCTTATTTTTATTTTTATTTTTATTTTTAAAGCATCCTGCGATTTGAATCCCGGTGGGAATGAGGGGGACAGGAGGAAAACAAAAGGGAATTTCGGGGGCTGAGGGGTTTGTTGGATCTTTGGAACCTGGAAAAGATCCGGGATCCTGGAAAAGGGATCAGCGGGAATTATCAAATCCTAACAAAGCCCCGGATTCCATCCCGGTGCTCCAGGTGGGAATTCCGGCGGCTGGCAGGGAATTCCAGCCCTTGGAAAACCAGGGAATGTGAGGAGGAGGAGGAGGGAGGGAGTCCCTGCTCCAGCCTTGGTGTCCCTGGATTTTTGCTTTGGAAATCCCATCGGGATTCCGAGATATTTGACTGGAAAGGATTTGCTCTGAGGGGAAAAAAATGAAAGAAGAAAAAAGAAAAAAGAAAAAAGAAAAAAGAAAAAAGAAAGAAAAAAAAAGAAAAAAAGAAAGAAAAATAGAAGAAGAGAAAAAGAAGAAAAAGAAGAAAAAGAAGAAAAAGAAGAAAAAGAAGAAAAAGAAGAAAAAGAAGAAAAAAGGAAAAAGGAAAAAGGAAAAAGGAAAGGAAAGGAAAGGAAAGGAAAGGAAAGGAAAGGAAAGGAAAGGAAAGGAAAGGAAAGGAAAGGAAAGGAAAGGAAAGGAAAGGAAAGAGAAAAATAGAAGAAAAAAAGAAAAATAGAAGAAAAAAGAAATAAGAACAAAGAAAAAGGAAGAAAAAAGAAAGAAAAAAGAAAAAAGGAAAAAAGGGAAAAAAAGAAAAAGGGAAAAAAGAAATGAAAGAAAAAGAAAAAGAAAGAAAAAATAAAAAAAAAAGAAAAAAGAAAGAAAAAAGGGAAAAAAGAAAAAAGAAAAAAGAAAGAAAAAAAAAGAAAAAAGAAGGAAAAAAAGAACGAAAAATAGAAAAAAAAGAAAAAAATAAAAAGAAAAAAATAAAAAGAAAAAAAAAGGAAAGAAAAAAAAAAAGAGGGAATTTTCAGCTTTGGAGGACGAGCAACCGCGATTCCCTGGAATGCTCTGCTGGAGGGAAGATCCATCAGGAGCTGGAGCTTCTCCATGAGGGACAACCCCGATCTCCGGGATGGAACCTCCCTGGACCCTTCTCACCACCCCTGGACCCTTCTCACCATCCCTGGACCCTTCTCACCATCACTGGACCCTTCTCACCATCCCTGGACCCTTCTCACCACCCCTGGACCCTTCTCACCATCACTGGTCCCTGGTTCTCCAGGATCATCTCTGCCCCACCAGAACCACCTCTGCCACTCCAGCAGGACTCACTGTGGGGCTGCTCCCAACCCCCTGACCCACAGGGTGTCAGGTTGGAGCTCTGACTCTCTCAGGGTTCTCCAAAATCGTTCTTTTGTTTGTTTGCTGGTTTGGTTGGGTGGTTTTGTTTCCTGTTACATTTGTGTTGTCAACATTCCCGGTACAGAACTGTTATTCCCATTCCCAAATCTTTGCCTGGAAGCTCCTGGATTGCAAAATGATCATTTGGAGGGGGGTGAGGGGTTTGCATTCCCCATTCCAAGGGAAATCCCAGTTTCCCTGGCAGAGACCTGTCTGTCCAAACCAAGACACTGGGTCACCACCCCCACCCCCATCCCAGGTCATGGAAAAATCCTGGATTTCCAGGAAAACGTCCTGAGTCGGGAGAAAAAAAAAAAAATCCAGCAAAATCCCTGTTTTGTTTGAGAAGAGGGAAAACAGAGAGCTGGAGCTGCCGGAGAGCTCCAGGTCCCGAAATCTCCTGGGATTTCCTCGAGAAGCGCGACCCCGGTTGGGATTTTGGAGAGGTGGAATGAAAGGAACTTTAATTTTAATTTAATTAATGATTAATTAATAAATTTAATTGATTTTAATCGGACAAATCCCCCTTTTGGTACAACCAAAGGGATCAAAATTCCTTCTCCTCCGCCTGCGGATCCCCAGCTCCGTACAGGCAAGAAGGAATGAATCCTTCCCAGCCCTTTTCTTGGAATCTGGGATGAGGGAAAATCCCCTCGGAAGCGGGATTGCCTCAGAAGACCCTTCCAGGAAAAAAAAGCACGGTCCCAGCGGGATCGATAAACGTCGGGAATGTGACGTCAGCGGCAAAATCCTGGCAGCCGGGAATTTTGGAGAGGGGCGGCTTAAAAAAGTCGGGAAAGGGGCCAAAAACCACGGAGCGCCAGGGTCAGCTGGGGAATGGGGAATTCCTGGGAAGAATCCAAGGGAAACGAGGACAAATCCCATAAAAGGGAGAGATTTGGGGAAAAGGGGGGATTTCACACCAAAAGTCCGGGTGGGATGGGGAGGGAAAACAGCGGAATGTCCCGGGATGGCTGTGGGGAGTGAGACGTTCCCAGAAGAGAGGCTGAAAATCCCACCCCATCCCCCAAAAAAATGGGAATTTGGGAGGGAAAATACAGGCGGAGCGGCCGGGAGAGGCTCGGCGGGCAGAGTGGGAGAGAGAAAAATCAAGGAGCAAACTCATGGATGTTCCCAGATTTGTGTTGGCTGCTCCTGGATCCGTGGAAGTGTCCAAGGCCGGGTTGGACATCGGGGTTTGGATCCACCTGGGATCATGGGAGGTGTCCCTGCCCATGGATGGGGTGGGAATGGGATGGGATTGAAGGTCCCTTCCCGCTCAAAGCATTCCAGGATTCCTTGGATTCTTCTGAGATAAGCACTGCCCAGTGTGACCCTGTTTGTTCTCCAAAATCCCAATCCCAGACTCCAAAATCCCAATCCCGTTCTCCGGAACCCAATCCCGCTCTCAAGTGTATAATCCCACTCTCCAGTATCCAGTCCCCCTCTCCAAAATCCCAGTCCCACTCTCCAAAATCCAATCCCAATGACCAATCCCACTCTCCAAAATCCCAAACCCCCTCTCCAAAATCCCAATCCCACCATCCAAGGTATAATCCCAATGACCAATCCCACTCTCCAAAATCCAATCCCAGACTTCAAAACCCAATCCCCATCTCCAGAATCCAATCTCCCTCTCCAAAATCCCAAACCCCCTCTCCAAAATCCCAATCCCACCATCCAAGGTATAATCCCAATGACCAATCCCCCTCTCCAAAACCCCAATCCCAGTCTCCAAAATCCCAATCCCAGACTCCAAAATCCCAATCCCGTTCTCCGAAATCCCAATCCCGCTCTCTGATGTATGATCCTGCCTTCCAAAATCTAATCCTGCTCTCCAAAGTCCAATCCTGTTCCCTGGAACCCAATCCTGCTCTCCAAAATCCCAATCCCATTCTCCAAAATCCCAATCCGACTCCCCAGTGTATAATCCCGCTCTCCAGTGTCCAATCCCCCTCTCCAAAATCCCAGTCCCCCCTCCAGAATCCAATCCCACTCTCCAAAATCCAACCCCAATGTCCAATCCCACTCTCCAAAATACAGTCCCAGACTCCAAAAACCCAATTCCACTCTCCAATGTATAATCCCACTTCCCAAAATCCAATCCCCTCTCCAAAATCCAATCCCGCTCTCCAGAATCCCAATCCGACTCCCCAGTGTCCAATCCCACTCTCCAAAATCCAATCCCCTGTCCAAAATCCCAATCCCACCATCCAAGGTATAATCCCAATGACCAATCCCCCTCTCCAAAATCCAATCCCAGACTTCAAAACCCAATCCCCCTCTCCAGAATCCAATCCCAATCTCCAAAATCCCATTCCCCCTCTCCAAAATCTCAATCCCACCATCCAATGTATAATCCCACTCTCCAAAATCCAATCCCCCTCTCCAAAATCCCACTTCCCTCTCCAAAATCCCAATCCCACTCTCCAAAATCCAATCCCAATGACCAATCCCACTCTCCAAAATCCAATCCCAATCTCCAAAATTCCAATCCCAGTCTCCAAAATCCCAATTCCCGCCCTCCAAAATCCCAATCCCGCTCTCTGGAATTCCCCCCCCCCCCCCCACCACTGCTGCCCCCTTCCCCTTTTCCATTCCTTTCCCTTCCCATGGATTTTTTTTTTCCCAGATTTATTTTCCCCTCAACGTTTTCCAGCCGTGTTTATCCAACAGGAGCAGCTCCGCCTCTTCCCTGGCCCCGCAACACAAAATGAATCCGACGCTTTGTTCCCGGGAATGCTCCAGGGAACGTTATTTTGGGAATGTTCTTTCCCCTCGGATCAGCAGGTCCAGCAAACACCCACGGGCTGGAAACTCATCCCGACTTTTTGAGGTTTTTTTGGGAATTTTTGCTTTTTTTTTATCCCTGCTGGACACAAACCGTGGTTGTCGTTAATCCCAGGATTTCAGAAGAAATCCCGGGAAGAGGCTGGATGATGGGATGGAAGGGAGACCTTGGCTCCCGGGGACGGGGTTTTAAGGTGGCTCAGCTCCTCCAAGCTCCTTGTTCTCCTTGGAATGATGATGATCCCGGTGGGAATATTTTATTCCAGATATTCCCGCCCACCCGAGTTCGGCTTCTCCTCAACCCTTTCCAAATTCCAAGAAAACAAAGGGAATTCTTCTGGGATGGGGCAGAGCCTAGGGAGGAATAATCCAGAATTAATTTGGGGTTTTTTTATCTTCCCGGATTTTGTCCCCTT
This sequence comes from Phylloscopus trochilus trochilus, assembly GCA_016584745.2. Classification (NCBI taxonomy): domain Eukaryota; kingdom Metazoa; phylum Chordata; class Aves; order Passeriformes; family Phylloscopidae; genus Phylloscopus; species Phylloscopus trochilus. Next base: position 156,440 of record WQNJ02000076.1, on the reverse strand, counting down.
TTCCCGTTATTTTTGTCTTTCCATTGGCTGTGGAATATCTTGGAATTGGAGATTCGTGGAATGGTTTGGAAGGGAAAAATTCCATCCGGTTCCACGATCCCGGTTGCTCCAAACCCGGCTTTGATGGAAAAACCCAAACCTGGGAAAGACCGGAATCCCTGTCCAGGATCCATTGGGATCTCATCCCAATCCACTGGGATTCTCCTCATGGGAGGATTTCGGTTCCTTGTCTGGAGTCGGTGCAGAGGAATCTGATTTTTGGGGATTTAGGAAAAAGGTCTGTTCCTGGAATTTTGTGGATGAGAGGGAAGGGAAGGGAAGGGAAGGGAAGGGAAGGGAAGGGAAGGGAAGGGAAGGGAAGGGAAGGGAAGGGAAGGGAAGGGAAGGGAAGGGAAGGGAAGGGAAGGGAAGGGAAGGGAAGGGAAGGGAAGGGAAGGGAAGGGAAGGGAAGGGAAGGGAAGGGAAGGGAAGGGAAGGGAAGGGAAGGGAAGGGAAGGGAAGGGAAGGGAAGGGAAGGGAAGGGGCATCTTCACCTATCCCTGGTGATCCAACCTGGATTGGATTGGATTGGATTGGATTGGATTGGATTGGATTGGATTGGGGATCCAAGCCCCAACGTCCAACCCGGCCTTGGACATTCCCAGGGATCCAGGGGCAGCCCCAGCCAAGCTGGGAATTCCAGCCCAGCCAGGAATTGCTGCCCAAGCTCCCAGCCCAAGCTCCCCTTGCCCAGTGGGAAGCCATTCCCTGTCTCCTGTCCCTGCAGCCCTTGTCCCCAGCCCCTCTCCGCAGTTTCTCCGCCCTCTCTCCCAGTTGTCCCAGAAAAAACGGCCTGGACAGGATTGCCACCCTGCCAAGAAACCCGTTCCATCTGGGGGCTTCCCACCACATCCAGATCCTGATCCTGATCCAGATCCTGATACCAATCCCGATCCCAGTCCAGATCCTGATCCTGATCCTGATCCAAGTCCAGGTCCAGATCCCGATTCAGATCCAGATCCCGATCCCAGTCCAGTTCCTGATCCTGATCCAAATCTCGATCCCAGTTGAGATCCTGATCCAAATCCTGATCCTAATCTCAATCCAGATCCTGATCCCAGTCCAGATCCTGATCCTGGTCCTGGTCCTGGTCCTGGTCCTGATCCTGATCCAAGTCCAGGTCCAGATCCTGATTCAGATCCCAATTCAGATCCAGATCCCGATCCCAGTCCAGATCCTGATCCTGTTCCAAATCCTGATCCCAATCCCAGTCCAGATCCTGATCCTGGTCCTGGTCCTGATCCCGATCCAAGTCCAGATCCTGATCCCAATCCCTGCTCACTCCTATTAATACAGAGCAGAATCCCAAATTTCTGGGGAAAAGGGGGCGATTTAATGGGATTGGAGTTCAGTAAACAGCCGGGGGGAAAAAAAAATAAAAAAGAAGGGAAGATGAACTCTTCCATTGTGTTTTTCCTTGGATTTGGAGCCGAAGCAGAACCTGGGTGGTGTTTGTTTGACCTCCCCAATCCCGAGGTTTTCATTCCCCGTGAATCAGCTTCCAGCTGTTCCGGGAATTCCCAGGAGGGGAGAGGCTTCATCTGTGGGTGGGTTTTTGTTTTTGTTTTTGTTTTTTTTGGGATGAGTTTCTTATTTTGTTGTTTTTTTTTCTTTTCCAGGATTTTGGCACCTGGAGTGTCCGGGATGTCCCAAAGCGGGAGGAGTTGGGGGTGGAAGGAAAACGTGGAGCGGGAAGAGTTCAGCGCAACTTTTCCAAACCCGGAATGAGGTTCAGGATGGGCTCGCTCCGCGTTATCCTCGGGTGGCTCCTTCCCAGCTTGGAATATTCTGGGGTTTTTGGGGAATAAAACCCTTTCGGTTCCTCTGGGCATGGAAGGGCTTGGACCTGGATCCCCAAGGAATCAGGGATTGCGCTTTCCACCTGGAATTTCCCGGTCCTTGGAAGCTGCTCCTAGAAAAGCTCCCATTAAAAAAAAATATTATTTTTTTAAATAAATAAATTTTATAAATAATTTTTTTTAAAATAAATTTTTTAAAAATAAATTTTTAAAAATAAAAATTTTTAAAAATAAAAAATTAAAAATTTTAAAAAATTAAAAAATTTAAAAAATAAAAAATAAAAAATTAAAAAAATAAAAATTTATTTTTAAATTTTATTTTGGCGTTTATCAAGACGCCAAAACTTGGGAATTCCTTCAAAAAAAAAACAAAAAACAACCCGGAAAAAAAAAAGGAGTTAAAGACGAAATCCCATTTTTTAAAAATCCCTTTTTTTGTCCTGACCACCCAGAGTCCCCAAAGTGGGGAGAATTAATGTCTGGAGACGCTCCAATGGGAATTTTAAGGAGGAATTGCTAAGGAAAGCGGAAAAAATTCCGTCGGCCATGGAGCGGCTCCCGTTTGCCGATTCCCATGGGACATTCCCGAGCCAGGGATAATGGGACCAAAAAGGGGCCAAAAAAAAGCGGCCGTGTCCCAAAAAAGATCCCTCAGGGAATGGAGTTAAATCCTCCATGGGAGCTCTCTTCCCGGGAAAGCTGAAACTGGAAAGGTCAGGAGGGAATTCCCAAGGGATCCTGACAAAATGTCGGATTTGAAATCTTTCGGCTTCAGCAGGGAAAAAAAAAGAAAAAATTAGGGAAAAAAAAATTTTAAAAAAATGGAATTTGTTCCATCCAAGAGCTCCAATTGGTCCTGGGGGATCCCCGGAGATCCTAAGGAGCAGGGGGAGTTTGGGAATGCCGGGAATTGTGGCTCCCGAGGGGACGGGAATGAGTTATCCTCACTTTTTTTGGGGGAAGTTGGATCCCCCCCGTCATTCCCAGCTCCCTGGAGAAGGAGCAGATTCAGCGGGCAGGGAATCTTGGAGCGGTTTGGGAAAAAAGGGACGGAAAGAGATCCCATCCCAAACCCTGCCGGACTCCAGGGAAACCCGGGAGGTTTCTCCCAGGGATCCTGAGGGATGGAGATGGATCCACTCCTGGGTCATCCCGATCTCCCGGGATTCCTGGGGGATCCAATCCCAGATCCCTGGGAGAACAGGATCCCACAATTCCAAGAGGAGTCGGTCCATGCCCATCCCTGCCTCAGTTTCCCTCCCCCTTCCCGGAGCAGTCTTCCACACTTTCCTTTGGAGCGGGACATGGCCCTGCTTGGAAAAGTGGGATAAACTGGGATTCACTCCTGATTTTTTTCCCAGATCCCTTTGGATTCCACAGGAATTTTTAAGGAGCCGTCAAGGAATCCACGGGACCGGCAGCTCCTTCGCTGACGGGTGACAAAAAAATTCCCGGGAGAGGCGTGGCTGGTGGATGTCCTGGAATTCTGCAGCGCCGTTATCCCTAAAAAAACATCGGATGACTGGAGGTGACGGAAAACGGATCCGTCAGGGAGTCCTGGCCAGGAGGGGAAGAGAGCCGAGGGGCTCCTCTTGGGATCCATGGATTTAAAGGGAAAGGAAGTAGGGAGAGACGGGAATTTGGGCAGGAATTCCTGGCTGGGCTGGAATTCCCAGCTTGGCTGGGGCTGCCCCTGGATCCCTGGGAGAGCCCAAGGCTGGGTTGGATCCACCTGGGATGGTGGGAGGTGTCCCTGCCCATGGATGGGGTGGGAATGGGATGATCCTTAAGGTCCCTTCCCACTCAAATCATTCCAGGATTCTGGAGCCCATCTGCTCTGGAGTCAGGCTGGGAGAGCTGGGAATGTTCAGCCTGGAGAAGGGAAAACTGCAGGGAATGCTCCGAGTGCCTGCAGGGGCTCCAGGAGAGCTGGAGAGGGGCTGGGGACAAGGGCTGCAGGGACAGGAGACAGGGAATGGCTTCCCACTGGGAAAAGTGACATTGAGCTGGGATTGGGGCAGGAATTCCTGGCTGGGCTGGAATTCCCAGCTTGGCTGGGGCTGTCCCTGGATCCCTGGCAGTGCCCAAGGCCGGGCTGGATCCACCTGGGATGGTGGGAGGGGGTGGCACTGGATGGGATTTAAGGTCTCTTCCCACCCAAACCATTCCATGAACATCCCAACCAGCAATGACCCGGGATTTAGGAGCGTCCAGGGCCAGGTTGGACATTGGGGCTTGGATCCACCTGGGATGGTGGGAGGTATCCCTGCCCATGGAATGTGTGGGAATGGGTTGATCCTTAAAATCCCTTCCAACCCGAACCATTCCATGAAGATTAAAAGCGCTGGAGCGGTCGCAGGAGAACCCGGATCCGCAGGGATGTTCTGCCTGGATCAGAAGTGCTTCTCCCAGACGGACACAGGTGAGATCCCTCATTTTAGAGGAAAAAATCCCGGGAGAAGTTCAGGCCCTGCTGGAACACCCCGGGCCTGGTGGCGGCTGAACAAAGAATTCCCTTTTCTCGCAGGAAAACTGGAATTTTTTCCCTTTTATTTTCCAGGCTCTCAGCACCCGGATCCACATCTCCAGGGCGCCGAAATTCCAAAATCCTTAAAAAAAAAACAACCAAAAAACCCCCCAAAAAACCCCCCAAAAAACCCCCAAAAAACCCAAAAACCCCCCTGGATCATTTCAAAAGCTTGGATGGAACAATTCCCTATTTTATTTTTTTTTAAGGATTTCTTTTCCAGCATTTACGAAATCCTTTCCTTTCCTGGCCGTTGGCGTCCAAACCACATCCCGGACACTCCAACCCCATCCCGAAAAAAAACAAAATAAAATAAAATAAAATAAAATAAAATAAAATAAAATAAAATAAAATAAAATAAAATAAAATAAAATAAAATAAAATAAAATAAAATAAAGTAGAATAGAATAGAATAGAATAGAATAGAATAAAATAAAATAAAATAAAATAAAATAAAATAAAATAAAATAAAATAGAATAAAATAAAATAATGAAATAAAATAAAATAGTATAAAATAAAAAAAATAATATAGAATAAAATAAAATAAATTAGAATAGAATAGAATAATAAAATGAAATAAAATAGTATAAAATAAAATAAAATAATATAAAATAAAATAAAATAAAATAAAATAAAACAAAATAAAATAATAAAATAAAATAGAATAAAATAAAATAAAATAAAATAAAATAAAATAAAACTAAATAAAATAACAGAATAAAATAAAATAATACAAAATAAAACAAAACAAAACAAAACAAAACAATGCAAAACAAAATAAAATAAAATAAACCAGAATTCCGTGCCTTCTTCCTTTGATTCCTCGGGAAGCAGCATCTGGCCCGCAGGAGCACAGATGGGGCGGCGGAATTCCCACAGAATTTTATGGATTACCCCCGGGACGGTGGGAAGCGGGAGGTTTTTCCACACCTCGTAAATCCCGGATCCCGCGGGGCCGCCCGGCGCTGGCACCTTGGGAGCTGGGAAAAGGGGGAATTTCAAAATCACGGGATGGAGGGCACCGGGAATGCGAGTCCTGGGGTGATCCTGCAGCGTGGGACAGCGGGAAAAGCGGGAATTCTGTCCCTGTGCCCCCCTCAGCTGCACGGATCCTGATTTTCCATGGATCAGGGATGAGCACAGATCCTGATTTTCCATGGATCAGGAATGGGCACAGATCCTGATTTTCCCAGGATCAGGGATGGGCACAGATCCCGATTTTCCCTGGATCAGGAATGGGCAGGGATCCTGATTTTCCCTGGATCAGGGATGGGCATGGATCCCGATTTTCCCTGGAGCAGGGATGGGTACAGATCCTGATTTTCCATGGATCAGGGATGATCACAGAGCCCACTGTTCCCTGGATCAGGGATGGGCACAGATCCCGATTTTCCCTGGATCAGGGATGGGCACAGATCCCGATTTTCCCTGGATCAGGGATGGGCACAGATCCTGATTTTCCCTGGATCAGGGATGGGCACAGATCTCGATTTTCCCTGGATCAGGGATGGACATGGATCCTGATTTTCCTGGATCAGGGATGGGCACGTATCCCGATTTTCCATGAATCCGGGATGGGCACAGATCCTGATTTTCATGGATCAGGGATGGGCACAGATCCTGATTTTCCCTGGATCAGGGATGGGCACAGATCCCTGTTTTCCCTGGATCAGGGATGGGCACAGATCCTGATTTTCCCTGGATCAGGGATGGGCACAGATCCCTGTTTTCCCTGGATCAGGGAGGGGCACAGATCCTGATTTTCCCTGGATGAGGGATGTGCCCAGATCCCGCTCCTCTCCCACCGATCCCCCACTTGCCCACCCCCTCCCCCCTCCCCATTCCCTGCCATCCCGGGATTTTCCCCAGCCCGTTCCCAGCCCAGCCCATTCCACACCAAATTCCGCTTTTCCCCTTCCTGCCCCGCCCTCACACCCGCCCTGGCAAAGGACGGGATTTTCCCGCCCGCTTCCCGCCCTTCCCTTTCCCAAGGCCTTTCCAGGCCCGGATCCCAGGGCTCCCGGGGCCTTGGCCTGTTCCCCATTAAATCCCAGCCCCGGCTGCTTCCTTAGGGAATCGGGGCTGGAATGACTTCAATCCACGGAGCGCCTCCGCCCCGCAGCCCTGCCTGCAGGATCCCCGGGAAAAGCGGGAATTCTGCCCCACTCAGGGGAGACCCCCACCAGCAGAGGTGCCGCACTTCCCAGATCCCAACTTCTGTCCCTGTGTCCCTCTCAGCTGCACAGATCCTGCTGTTCCATGGATGAGGGATGGGCACAGATCCTGCTATTCCATGGATCAGGGATTGGCATGGATCCTGATTTTCCCTGGATCAGGAGGAAGTCGGGAGCTGCTGGATCAATTTCAGAGGTGACCATGGAGTTGCTCCAGGGCTGGAGCCCCTCTGGAGCCGGGCTGGGAGAGCTGGGGATGTTCCCCTGGAGAAGGGAAAAACTCCAGGGAATGCTCCGAGTGCCTGCAGGGGCTCCAGGAGAGCTGGAGAGGGGCTGGGGACAAGGGCTGCAGGGCCAGGAGACAGGGAATGGCTTCCCACTGGGAAAAGTGACATTGAGCTGGGATTGGGGCAGGAATTCCTGGCTGGGCTGGAATTCCCAGCTTGGCTGGGGCTGCCCCTGGATCCCTGGCAGTGCCCAAGGCTGGGTTGGATCCACCTGGGATGGTGGGAGGTGTCCCTGCCCATGGAATGGGGTGGGAATGGGATGATTCTTCCGGCCCCTTCAATCCCACCCCATTCCATGATTCCAAGATGACCTCATGGACACCATTCCGGATCCCCGGAGCCTCCAGCTCGGGAGCAGCAGCTCTTTAACCTCAGCAGAGCTCCTGCTTCCCTCGGTTTTCCAGGTGGGACCGGCAGAGCCATGGCTTAGCATGCCTTTCCAGGGATCCCGGTGTTCCCGTGGGATCTGCTCCAATTCCTCACCTTCCCACTCATGGACCTCTGGAATGTCTGCTTGGGATCGCCACATTCCCAAAGGGAATCAGCAACCCAATCCAAGGCTTTGTGACAGACAAATCCAGGGATTCGGCTCCCAGTTTTAGCCGCATCCTCGGAGCGTCAGGGTCTGAAATCCAGCGGGGCCTGGGGTATCCGGGGGGGAAAAATTCCCGCTTTTCCCAGGGATCCTGCAGGCAGGGCTGCGGGCTGGAGGCGCTCCGTGGATTGAAGTCATTCCAGCCCCGATTCCCTAAGGAAGCAGCCGGGGCTGGGATTTAATGGGGAACAGGCCAAGGCCCCGGGAGCCCTGGGATCCGGGCCTGGAAAGGCCTTGGGAAAGGGAAGGGTGGGAAGCGGGCGGGAAAATCCCGTCCTTTGCCAGGGCGGGTGTGAGGGCGGGGCAGGAAGGGGAAAAGCGGAATTTTGTGTGGAATGGGCTGGGCTGGGAAAGGGCTGGGGAAAATCCCGGGATGGCAGGGAATGGGGAGGGGGGAGGGGGTGGGGAGGTGTGGGATCAGTGGGAGAGGAGCGGGATCTGGGCACATCCCTCATCCAGGGAAAATCAGGATCTGTGCCCCTCCCTGATCCAGGGAAAATTGGGATCTGAGCACATCCCTGATCCAGGGAAAATCACCAGGATCTGTGCCCATCCCTGATCCAGGGAAAGCAGCAGGATCTGTACCCTTCCCTGATCTTTGGAATGACAGGATCCATGCACATTCCTGATCCAGGGAAAATCAGGATCTGTGCCCATTCCTGATCCAGGGAAAATCGGGATCTGTGCCCATCCCTGATCCAGGGAAAATCAGGATCCGTGCCCATCCCTGATCCACGGGAGATCAGCAGGAATATTGGATGTGAGGAGTACAACACCCCCAGGGTGAAGGAATCAGGGATTCCTTCCCGGAATGTTCGGATTCGGATCAAGAAATCCCAGCCCCGATCTCCATCCCCTGTCCTGCTGCTTTCCTGGGAATTTTCTCGATTTTCAATCCATCTTTCCCTGTTTTCCCGCCGGTGGGAGCTGCAGTCTCCCCCCTTTCCCACCCTTCCCATTCCCATCGGCATTCCAAGACCTCCCTGGCACCGCGGGGATTTAACGAATCCCGTTCGTTTCCACGCGGGAATGATTTCCCCTCCAAGTTTCCCTGCTCCTCATTCCCAGAATTTGGGGACACCTCGCTTCCCAGACATTCAGGAATCCGGGTGTCCGTGTGGATTAAAAAAAAAATAAAAAATTTTGGGAGACCTTTCCCAATCTTCCTGGCGGGAATTCCAGCTGGATCCCAGCCGCATCCAGGGGAGGAGGGTGGGGGGCAAACAGCTGCTTTCCAGGGATTTGCAGCCTGGGCCTGGGAACGGTTATTCCGGAAAATCCGATGGAAGGAAAGGATTAACACTTGGGAGGAGCTCACGGCAGCCGGAGGGAAATCCCAGCTGGAGGAGGGAACGCCGACCCCGGAATCCGGGAGAGGGGAGGGAATTCCGGCTCATCCTGCCCTGGTTTTGGTGATGGGAAGAGTTCTCTGGGATGGAGGGAGGGGTTTTTTTTGGGAATGCCGAGGAGAGCAGTTCCCACATCCACGGGGTCGCTCGGGCTTTCCCAGTAAAGCCAAAAAAAGAAAATTCCAGGAATTTTTCCCCGGAAATTTTCTTGCTTTCTTCATTCCGTCCTGAAATCCCAACCCCACCCGGAGGGCTGTTAATTCCCAAATCCCAGGAAAAAAATCCCTGTTCGGGATCGAATTCCTGCCCCTCCAAGGGAAAAGCAGCCTCCAGGATCCAGGCAGGAGCGAACCCCGGCGAAATTCCAATCCCAGGGGATCGCTGCCGTGGGATTGGTGGGAAGGACGCACGGAATTCCCAAGACCTTCTCCGGGAATCTCATGGAGTCCTTCCCTTCCCTTCCCTTCCCTTCCCTTCCCTTCCCTTCCCTTCCCTTCCCTTCCCTTCCCTTCCCTTCCCTTCCCTTCCCTTCCCTTCCCTTCCCTTCCCTTCCCTTCCCTTCCCTTCCCTTCCCTTCCCTTCCCTTCCCTTCCCTTCCCTTCCCTTCCCTTCCCTTCCCTTCCCTTCCCTTCCCTTCCCTTCCCTTCCCTTCCCTTCCCTTCCCTTCCCTTCCCTTCCCTTCCCTTTCCTTTCCTTTCCTTTCCTTTCCTTTCCTTTCCCTCTTCCTTTCCCTCTTCCTTTCCCTCTTCCTTTCCCTCTTCCTTTCCCTCTTCCTTTCCCTCTTCCTTTCCCTCTTCCTTTCCCTCTTCCTTTCCTTTCCCTCTTCCTTTCCTTTCCTTTCCTTTCCCTCTTCCTTTCCCTTTTCCTTTTTTCTTTCCCCTTTCCCTTTTCCCTTTTCCATCTTTTTCTTTTCCATTCCCTTTCTTTTTCCTTTCTTTTTCCTCTCTGGAATGCCAGGAAGGCGCTTGGAGCGACTGCCTGGAAGGTGGGGAGATCCCATGCTGAAAAAGAATTCCCAGAATTTCCCATTTATTATTATTATTATTAATAATAATAATTACAATTATCATCATGGTTCTTATTACATAAATTAACACAGTTATACTAATTGATATATTCATTGATACATTAATTAATAAGGACAACAACAATGATTTCGATGGAATCACTGGTTTGGGTGGGAAAACTCATCCCATTCCAATCCCGGGACAGCTCCCACCATCCCAGGTGGATCCAAATCCCAATGTCCAACCCGGCCTTGGACATTCCCAGAGATCCAGGGGCAGCCCCAGCCAAGCTGGGAATTCCAGCCCAGCCAGGAATTCCTGTCCAAGATCCCATCCATCCCTGCCCTCCATCTCCTCAGGGAATATTCAAATCCCGTTTGGCATTCCTAACTTCCCGACCCATCTCAAACTCCGGGAAAAAAAAATTAAAAAAAAAAAAAAAATTCCCAAAAATTCAATGGCGCCGAGTGACTCCTTAGATTCCTGGAGCTTCCTAAAAAAAAATTAAAAAAAAAAAATTAAAAAAATTTAAAAAGAAATTAAAAAAACATAAAAAAGAATTAAAAAAAAAATTAAAAATTAAAATAAATAAAAAAAAAATTAAAAAAAAAAAATGGGGAACTTTAATCTCTTCCCGGGAATTTTTCCCAATCTCCCTTTGCTCTGCTCAGACTTCCAGAACTCCCCATCCCTCCCAAGCTCCGTGTCCCTGGCATTTCATCCCTGCCCCCGGAATATTCCGCTCCAGCCTCCCGGAACATTATTAACGACCCCCCCACCCCCGGCAGCGGAGAGGGCCGTAAATCCCGGGATTTTTACCGCCCTCCCAAGGCTGTGGAGCCGTCAGGCTCCACAAATCACCGGGACAAATCGGATTTCTGGGATGGCGTTCCATCGGGATGTTTTACGGCCCTGCCACTCCGGGCTGGGATTTACGGCGGCGGCCGCTCCGCATCCAAATTCAGGGAAAATTCGCGGAAAACGACTCCGAGCGGGAGAACTTTCAAGGATTCTTGGTTTTCTTTCCCAAACTTTCTCGGGAGAGGCGGGAGCTGGCGGATCTGGGGGGGGGTTTGGATTCTCCTGGTTGGCTCGGTGTTTGTTACCCTGGGAAATCCTGGAGACTCCATCCTGGGAAGCGCCCATGGATGGGCTGGAGCAGCCTGGGATGGTGGGAAGTGTCCCTGCCCATGGATGGGGTGGGAATGGGATGGGATTTGGAGTCAATCCCAATCCAAAAGGATTCCAGGATTCTGGAGCCAGGCTGGGAGAGCTGGGAATGTTCCCCTGGAGAAGGGAAAACTCCAGGGAATGCTCCGAGTGCCTGCAGGGGCTCCAGGAGAGCTGGAGAGGGGCTGGGGACAAGGGCTGCAGGGACAGGAGACAGGGAATGGCTTCCCACTGGGAAAAGTGACATTGAGCTGGGATTGGGGCAGGAATTCCTGGCTGGGCTGGAATTCCCAGCTTGGCTGGGGCTGCTCCTGGATCCCTGGGAATGTCCAAGGCCGGGTTGGATGGGTTTGGATCCACCTGGGATGGTGGGAGGTGTCCCTGCCCGTGGATGGGGTGGAATGGGATTTAAGGTCTTTTCCAACCCAAACCATTCCAGGATTCTGGAGCTCTTTTGCTCTGGGAGAACTGGGAATGTTCCCCTGGAGAAGGGAAAACTCCAGGGAATGCTCCGAGTCCCTGGGCTGGAATGGGGTGGGATTTAAGGTTTCTTCCCTCCCGAACCATTCCACGATTCCACGGAATTCCATTTCCAAAACGCTTCTGGGAACGGGGACCCCACAACCTCCCCTGGAATTCCGAACCAATTCCTCAGGGTGAAGACGGGAGGGGCGCTCCGGTTTCCTTCCGTTTCCCGTTTCCCGGGATCCCAGAGCACCTGGACACCGGCTCCTCCTCCCAGAAGAGAGATTCCAAGGAATCCCCAGCTCATTCCCACTCCTCCCAGTTTTCCCTGCTCTTCTTTAACTTCTCCAGGTGTTCGTGCCAAGGGCCACAATCTTTCTTTTCCCACTTTTCCAGCCCCTGGTGCACTGCGATTCCCAGAAAACCGCACTTGGGGGAATTTTTTTTGGGATTTTTTTTCTTTCCTCATCCCATCCCCGTCCATCTCCACGATTTTCCCTTTTCCCAGGAATTCCTGGCAGGGAAAAAAAAATAAATAAAAAAATCCCAATCCTGCCTGGAAGGTGGGATGGGAATCCCATGGAAAATCCAAATTTTTTGGATTTTTTTTTTTTTTTTGCCAAGCACAGCCTGGGCTGGGCTGGGAGATCCCAGAGGGAAATAATTCCAGAGGCAAATAATTCCAGAGGCAAATTCCAGAGGCAGCGACACCACCTCGAGACCCGCACACCACGGGCGGAATTCCAGCACCCAGCACCCTCTGGAATTCCAGGATTTCACGGGAACAACCCCGGGGTGGGGGACAGGAGCGGGGAGAGGAGCAGAGCCCGGCCAGAAAATTCCAGGATTTTCCCAGACTTTTGAAGGGAGAGGATGAAGGGGAATTAAATTTGGGATGGGATTAAAGTAAAATCAGAATTTTCCGGGGCTGAGCCGGACTTTAGTCCCGAGTGGAGCCGGGTTTAATCCACCCTTTGTTTTCCTTGTTTTTTTTTTCCCCCCACACATTCCCACTTTTCCCAGCAGCTGGGAATCCATGGAGTTAATTAGGGAATCCATGGAGTTAATTAGGAAATCCATGGGGTTAATACTTACCCTGTTAATTACCCCTCTTAATCATCGGGCGCATCCCCCGACCATTCCCGGGATTCCTTCCGGGATTCCCCGTGGGGTTCAAATCCCTGGAAGTGGGAAAAAACCCCAGGAACGGCCCGGCTTTGATGATCCTGGAGAATTTCCATCCCGAAGAATCCCGGGATTCGGGGATCCTGGTTCCTTCCATCCTCAGCGGGAGGTCGGGAGCAGCTGGAGAGGAGGAATTGTTGGAAAAGCCGGGTTTATCATTTAAAATCAGAGTTTATCAATATTAAAACCAGGTTTTATCATTTGAAACCAGGTTTATCGTGATAAAACCAGGTTTATATTGTTAAAATCAGGTTTATATCGTTAAAACCAGGTTTATATCATTAAAACCAGGTTTAAATCATTAAAATCCTGGTTTATATCATTAAAATCCTGGTTTATATCATTAGAACCAGGTTAAAATCTTTGAATTCCAGGTTTATATCATTAAAATCCAGGTTTATATTATCAAAATCCAGGTTTATATCATTAAAACCAGGTTTAAACCATTGAAATCCATGTTTATATTATCAAAATCCAGGTTTATATTATCAAAATCCAGGTTTATATATCTGAAACCTGGGCTTTACCATTACAAACCAGGTTCATCCTCACAAACCAGGTTCATTGTTGTCAGTCCTGTTCTATGGTTATAAACCCCAGGTTTTATCAATATTAAAAGCAGATTTTAGAATTTAGAATCAGGTTTATCGTGATAAAAACCCAGTGTTATCATTAAAACCAGGTTTATATCATAAAAATCCAGGTTTATATCATTAGAACCAGGTTTGCATTATTAAAATCCAGGTTTAAATCATTAAAATCCAGGTTTATATTGCCAAAAACCAGGTTTTTATCACCCAAACCCCGGCTTTATCCTTAGAAACCAGGTTCATCCTCACAAACCAGGTTCATTGCTGTCAGTCCCGTTCTGTCGTTATAAACCCCAGGGTTTATCAACATTAAAACCTGATTTTATCATTTAAAACCGGGTTTATGTGATAAAACCCTGGTGTTATCTCTAAAACCAGGTTTAAATAATTGAAATCCAGGTGTATATTGTCAAAAACCAGGTTTATATCACTGAAACACAGAGTTTTACATTAAAAGCCAGGTTCATCTTCAAAAACCAGGTTTATATCATTAAAAACCAGGTTTAAGTCATTAAAAACCAGGTTTATATTATCAAAACCCAGGTTTAAGTCATTCAAATCCAGGTTTATATCACCCAAACCCGGGCTTCACCGTTAAAAACCAGGTTCATCCTCAAAACCCAAGTTCATTGTTGTCAGTCCTGTTCTGTTGTTATGAACCCCAGGGTTTATCAATATTAAAACCAGGTTTGTCCTGATAAAAACCCGGTGCTATCTCTAAAACCAGGTTTACATCATTGAAATCCAGGTTTCTGTCATTAAAACCAGGTCTATATCATTAAAATCCAGGTTTAAATCATTAAAATCCAGGTTTATATTATCAAAACCCAGGTTTATATTATTAAAACTCAGGTTTATATAATTTGAAACCAGGTTTATCGTGATAAAAACCCCGTGTTATCCCTAAAACCAGGTTTGAATCATTGAAATCCAGGTTTGTGTCACTAAACCCCGGGGTTTAGCGCTAAAAACCGGGATTGCCTTTATTAAAAACAGGGCTTAACGTTAAAATCCAGGTTTATCACGATAAAAACCAGGGTTTATCATGACAAAACCCAGGTTTATCATGATAAAAAATCCAGGTTTATCATGGTAAAAAACAGGGTTTATCACAATAAAAAGCCGGGTTTATCACGATAAAAAATCCAGGTTTATCACGATAAAAAAAAAATCTGGTTTATCATGATAAAAAACAGGGTTTATCACAATAAAAAGCCGGGTTTATCACAATAAAAAAATCCAGGTTTATCACGATAAAAAATCCAGGTTTATCACGATAAAAAAATCGGATTTATCACAATTAAAAAATCCAAGTTTATCATGATAAAAAGCAGGATTTATCACAATAAAAAATCCAGGTTTATCACGATAAAACCCAGGGTTTATCACAATAAAAAGTCGGGTTTATCATGCTAAAACCCAGGGTTTTATCGCGATAGAGCCCAGGGGTGAGCCCTGAGGATCCGGTTTGTCGCGATAGGAACCGCGCCTGTCCTTAAAAAACGGATTGGTGTTGTCGAAAGGTGTGAGGGAAAAGGGCGGGAATGAGGGGGGAAATCCATGGAAAGGAGGAGGGAAAACTGGAAAGGAAGAGGGAAACCTGTGGAAAGGAGGGGGGGGAAAGAAGATGGGAAAAAGAAGGGAAATCCGTGGAAAGGAAGAGGGAAAAGTAGGAGGAAAAACCAAGGAAAGGAGATGGGAAAAGGAGGAAGGAAATCCACGGAAAAGAGAAGGGAAAACCATGGAAAAAAAGAGGGGAAATCCACGGAAAGAAAGAGGGAAAACGATGGAAAAGAGAAGGGAAAACCATAGAAAGGAGGAGGGAAAACAATGGAAAGGAAGAGGGAGAAGTAGGAGGGAAAATCCAGGAAAGGAGATGGGGAAAGGAGGAGGGAAAACCATGGAAAAAAAGAAGGGAAATTCATGGGAAGGAGATAGGAAAAGGAGAAGGGAAAACCATGGAAAGGAGAAGGGAGAACTGTGGAAAGAAGGGAAATCCATGGAAAAGAGAAGGGAAAAGGAGATGGGAAAACAATGAAAAAAAGAGAAGAAATCCATGGAAAGGAGACGGGAAAACCATGGAAAAGAGGAGGGAAAAGGAGGAGGAAAAACTTCGGAAAGGAGACAGGAAAGCCATGGGAAGGAGCAGGGAAATCCCTGGAAAAGCGGAGGAAAAGCCACGCCCGTGCCTCTCCCGCCTTTCCAAGATCCGTGTTACCCCAAAAATCCATTCCCGGGCTCATTCCCTGCCCTCCAAGGGAAAAGCAGAGCACGGAGTCACTTCCAGAGGAGCCGGAATTCTCTCGCCTTGAAAAGTTGGGAATCTCAACTCACCGGAATTGGATTGTTTGGGGTTTTTTTTGGGGATCCATCTGCCCAGGAACGGGAGAGAAAAACCCCGGAGCCGCTCACACTTCCTGCTGGACTCCGATTGCTCCAAAGGAAAGGCCCGGGAAACCTCCGGAGCAGGAAGGAGCCTGAAATCCCGGGAAAAAAATCGGGAGCTGGAGGTGCTGGGAACCAAGATGGGATCCAGATTTTACGGAATCCTGGCTCGGCAAACAGAGGAAAAAGGGATTTTTTTTTTTCCATTGGGATGAGCGGGGATCACACATCCAAAGGGCAGGGACACCTCCCACCATCCCAGGTGGATCCAACCCAGCCTTGGACATTCCCAGGGATCCAGGGGCAGCCCCAGCCAAGCTGGGAATTCCAGCCCAGCCAGGAATTGCTGCCCCAATCCCAGCTCAATGTCACTTTTCCCAGTGGGAAGCCATTCCCTGTCTCCTGTCCCTGCAGCCCTTGTCCCCAGCCCCTCTCCAGCTCTCCTGGAGCCCCTGCAGGCACTCGGAGCATTCCCTGCAGTTTTCCCTTCTCCAGGGGAGCATTCCCAGCTCTCCCAGAACAGAGCAACTCCTCTCCGTGCACTCATCCCAAAATTCCAACCGGGCCCTTTCCACACCTTCCAAGGCCGGGCTCAGCACCGAGATTCCCACGGGACACACCTGAGCCGGGATGGGTTTTCCAGGATCTGAGCCCATCCCGCTGTCGGCATTCCCAGGATCCAGAGGAGCCTTAACCGGCCCGAGCCCATCCCAACCCTTCCCAGCCTGGCCGTTTCCCTCATCCCGCGGCGTTTTTACGGGAATGGCTGCATCCCATGTGTGGGGCAGGAAGCTCTCGGCCCCGTTCCCGACACGTCCCTGAAGAAAGGGAGCGGGAATTTTTTTTTTTTTTTCCCTGCCTCGGGAATGCCGGGAGCAGCTGGGCTTCGTTAGGAGAGCCGGCGCGGTCTGGTTTGAGTTCACACCTTGGGAATTGGGCCTGGCTGGGGCTCTCACCTCATCAGAGGGGCCGGGATCGGATTCCTGCCGGCCTGGAAAAAAAAAAAAAAAATCCTGGGAATGGGAGAAGGGTTTTTATGGGGATTGCGAGCTCTGGGAATGGCGTTAAAGGGAAAGAGGGAAGGGAGAGGTGGGATTTGGGGGGAAGGAGAAGCTGGGGCTGCCCCTGGATCCCTGGGAATGCCCAAGGCCGGGTTGGATGGACTTGGATCCACCTGGGATGGTGGGAGGTGTCTCTGCCCATGGATGGGGTGGGAAAGGGATGGGATTTGAGGTCCCTTCCAACCCAAACCATTCCAGGATTCTGGAGCCCCTCTGCTCTGGGAGAGCTGGGAATGTTCCCCTGGAGAAGGGAAAACTGCAGGGAATGCTCCGAGTGCCTGCAGGGGCTCCAGGAGAGCTGGAGAGGGGCTGGGGACAAGGGCTGCAGGGACAGGAGACAGGGAATGGCTTCCCACTGGGAAAAGTGACATTGAGCTGGGATTGGGGCAGGAATTCCTGGCTGGGCTGGAATTCCCAGCTTGGCTGGGGCTGCCCCTGGATCCCTGGCAGTGCCCAAGGCCGGGTTGGATGGATTTGGATCCACCTGGGATTGGGAAAGGTGTCCCTGCCCATGGAATGTGTGGGAATGGGATGGGATTTAAGGTCCCTCCCAACTCCCCCATCCCAGGATTCCGTGGCTCTGTGATTTTCTGGGATGGGGGAAAACGAGGGGGAAAAGGTTTCTGAGGAGGTTCAGCGGCTTTTTGATCCCAAATCAGCTCTTCCGAGGAAGAGGCGCTGAGAGGGAACCTCATCCCTGCCCAATGATCCAAAGGGAAGAGCTGGATCACGGACCAGGATCTGCTCCATGGGCAGGAGCCGATCCCGGGAAGTCCCTGGACAGGAGGAAGGAATCCTTGGAACGAATCCCAGAGAAGCCGCGGAATCTCTGGAATTCCCAGCTTGGCTGGGGCTGCCCCTGGATCCCTGGGAATGTCCAAGGCCGGGTTGGATCCACCTGGGATGTTGGGAATTGTCCCTTCCCACGGCCGGAGGTGCAGGTGAAGGTTTCACCGACAAGTCAATTAATTATCGTTAATGAACGATGTTAATTAATTAATTAAACCCCATTAAAGGGCGTGTCCTACTCCTTCGCTTTTCCTCCTTCCCGAATTTCCCTCTCCTGCCCTTCATCCCGAGCCTTTCCCTGTTTCTCAGCTGCCCTTCCCGTGCTCCCGGCCATCCCAAAGCTGCGGGAATTCCCATCGGAGCTCCCAGGAATTGCTCCAAGCCCTCAAACCTCCCTAGAAAAAAAACTGGGAAAAGCCTCCTGGCCACTCCAGAGCTATAACCAGTTAAAACCAGGAATTTTTCACTGAAATCAATTAAAAAATTGGGAATTTTTCGATAAAATCAAACTAAAAAATTGGGAATTTTTTAATAGGAGCAACTATAAAATTGGGAATTTTTCAATAAAATCGATTTAAAAATTGGGAATTTTTCAATGAAATCAATTAAAAAATAGGCAATTTTTTGAGAAAATCAACTAAAAAATTGGGAATTTTTCAGTGAAATCAATTAAAAAATCCAGAATTTTTCTATAAAATCAACTCAAAAATTGTGATTTTTTTCAATAAAATCAATTAAAAAATTGGGAATTTGTCAATAAAAACAATTAAAAAATCGGGAATTTTTCCATAAAATCAAGGAAAAACAGGAACTTCCCACGCCGAAGTTTGCAGGGCCCATCCCGAAATCCCGGGGCCGAGGGAGGTGAAAGTTGCTGCAAATCCCATTTGACCTCCTGAATGGGATTAATGAGCCGGGCAGCTTCCCGCGGATAATCCAATGAGGTGGAGAAAAAAGGTCCTGAACCCCCTGGCAGGAAGGCAGCTCCCAGAGAATTCCCCTTCCCGCTGATCCCCGCCGGCGGAGCGGCCCCGGCCGGGTTTGTTCCTGGGATTTTGGGGCGTTCCCGGCCTTGTTCTTGGATTTTTCTGTGGTTTTTTAAAATTATTTCTTCATTTCTGCTTTTATTTTGATTTAGTTTTTATTTTAATTTTTTTTATCATTTTTTGTTTTATTTTTATTTTGTTTTATTTTTATTATTTTATTTTTATTTTTATTTTTATTATTTTATTTTTATTTTTATTTTTATTTTTATTTTTATTTCTATTCCTATTCCTATTCCTATTCCTATTCCTATTTCTATTTGTATTTGTATTTTGGATTTCTATTTTTATTTCTATTTTTATTTCTACTATCATTTCTATTTTATTTTATATTTTATTTTTCATTTTATTTTTATTTTGGATTTTTTTTTTCTATTTTTTTATTTTATTTTTATTTTGGAATTTTTATTTTTATTTTTATTTCTATTTTTATTTTGTATTTTTATTTCTATTTCTATTTCTATTTTTATTTCTATTTTTATTTCTATTTTATTATTTTTTATTTTTTATTTTGGATTTTTTATTTTTATTATTTTCATTTTTATTTTTATTTCTATTTTATTTTTATTTTATATTTTGTATTTTTATTTTTATTATTTTTATTTTTGTTTTTGTGGGGTTTTTTATTTTTTGGGGGGAAGCATAATTCGTAACTTAATAACAAAATCAATTATTAACCCTTAAAATGAAATCAATTTATTGTTTACACTTAAAGTAAAATAAACTAATTGTTAACCTTCAAAATAAAATTATTATTAGCCCTTCTATGCCACTCAGGAGGAAAAAATAAAGTAAATTAATTATTATTAACCCTTAAAATAAAAGAAATTAATTGTTAACCCTTAAAATAAAATTATTATTAACCCTTAAAATAAAATTATTATTAACCCTTCTATGAAAAATAAAATAAATTCATTAGTAACCCTTAAAATAAAATAAATTAATTTTTAACACCTAAAATAAAATTATTAATAACCCTTAAAATAAAATCAACTAATTGTTAAGCTTTAAAATAAAATTATTATTAACTCCTAAAATAAAATTATTATTAACCCTTGAAATAAAATTATTATTAACCCTTCTATGCCACTCAGGAGAAAAAAAAAAAATTAATTAGTAACCCTTAAAATAAAATCAATTAATTGCTAACCCTTAAAATAAAATTACTTCTTTATTAACCCTTAAAATAAAATTATTATCCCTGGTTTTAATTGGTTTGGATTTGATAAAATCCATGAAATAAATGAAGCCTGGGATGAACTTCCAGGATTTTTTATTTTCCCATCCCAAATCCAAATAAATCCCCCTAAAAACGGGATTTTCCTGCTGGGTTTTTGTGGGATTAATTTAATTCCGGTCTGGATTTACCCAAAATTCGGGAATGTCCTGGAAATTTCCCTGATTCCAGCTGGTTTTTCCACACTCCCGGAAAAAGAGGGAGAGAGGATCGGCTGTTTGGGGTGGGATTCCTGCAATTAGTAATTATAATTTAATTATTTGTTAATTTAATTATTTTAATTATTATGATATTTAATATATTAATATTAAATATTAAAAATATAATATGATATTATATGATATGATATAATATGATATAATATAATACCTATTATTATTATATTTAATAAATAATGTTTCTTATTCAATTATTTTTCATAATTATTAATTATAATTACATAATTAATTATTACTGTCTTTAATATAATAATTTTTTCTATTCAGTTAATTCTTTAATCATTATTAATGAGAATTAAAGACTTAATTATTATATTTAATATTATGATATTTTTATTTAATCAATTATTTAATCAATTATTTAATCAATTATTTAATAATTATTAATGACAATTACTGAATTCATCATTATTATGTTTAACTTTACAATATTTGTCATTTATTTAATTATTTAATCATTACTAATGGCAATTAAAGAATTCATTGTTATTATATTTAATATACTGATATTTCTTCTTTAATTAATTATTTCACCCTCATTAACGGTAATTAAAGAATTCATTACCATTATATTTAACACTGTAATATTTATTATTTATTTAATTAATTCATCACGATTAACGACAATTAAAGAACGCAGAATTCCTTCAAGGAATCCTAAAATCCTTCCAAGATCCCAAAACCCCACGGGAAAAAAAAAATTCCCCTTTTTTTTCCCCTCGCTCCGGAGGCGCCGAATATTCCCGGCGATTTTTTCCCCCAGGGAATTGGCTCGGCCCTTCATCATCTCCTGCCTAATTAGAATATGCAAATCACCCCTCATTAAGAAGGCGGGGAAGCCCTGAGGGAGCTTTTCCAGGAATTCCGTGGCTGCCTCATCCCCCCTCATTTCCCCCCGTTTTCCCCAATTTTTCCCCCTTTTTTCCCTTTTCTATTTTTTCCCTTCCCCCCCTCGTTTTCCCTTATTTTTCCTCCTTTTCCCTTTTCCCTCTTTTCCTCTTTTTTCCATTTCCCCTTTTTCCCCTTCCCCCCTTGTTTTCCTTTATTTTTCCCATTTCCCTCCGCTTTTCCCCCCTTTTCCCTTTTTTCCTTTTCCCCCTCATTTTCCCTTATTTTCTCTTTTCCCTCTTTTCTCCCCTTTTTCCTCTGTTTCCTATTTCTTTGTTTCCCCTTCCCCCTCTTTCTTCCCCATTTTCCCCTTTTTTCCCTTCCCCCCTTGTTTTCCCTTATTTTTCCTTCCTCCTCCCCTTTTCCCCCTTTTCCCTTTCCTCCTCCCCCGCCCTCATTTTCCCTTATTTTTCCTAATTTTCCCTTTTCCTTCTTTTCTTCTTTTTTCTGTTTCCCCTTTTCCCTTCCCCTCTTTCTTCCCCATTTTCCCTTTTTTCCCCTTTCCCCCTTGTTTTCCCTTATTTTTCCCTTTTCTTCCCTTTTCCCCTTTTCCCCCTTTTCTCCTTATTTTCCCTTTTTTCCCCCTTTTTTTCTTCCTTTCCCCCCAGGTCTTCCCCTCCCAACCTTTTTCCCCTCGGCATTTTTTTCCCTTTTTTTTTCCTTGGATAACCAAGGCCCAAAGCTCACCCAGCACATCGCAGGCAAGCAGGAAAAAAAACCCCGGGAACGGGATATCCCGGGATCCTGAACCCCCCCCCTTGACCTCCCGGAATTCCGTGCTCAACCATCCGTCATTCCTAACGGGAACGTCCCCCCCTCCACGGGGGGTCCCCCAAGGGTTACTCAGGGGTGGCTTCACAATGTGCATTTGGGATTCGGGATCGTTCCGGGAACGCTCCCGATCCCGGCGCCGAGGCGGCCAAATGGGAATTCCGCCTCTCCCAGCTCCGCGGGAATGTGGTTTTGGGATGAGGTTTTTGGGATTTTTTTCCCCCCCCTCCCTCTCCGGGAGATGGGATTAGTCAGGATCCCAGCGTGATCCCAATTTAATTTAATTCCCTGTCCCGGCCCAGGAATTCCTTGAGGGATTCCTGTAAGTTCAAGGAGCGCTGGCCCGGAAGCCGTTCCTGCGGAAAAGATGGATTTGGGGAAAGCCATGGGAGAGGAGGTCATTAGGGGGGTGACCTGTCACCCTCCATCCGTCACCGACATTCCCAGCCGGCGGAAAACCGCGGGAATGTTCTCCCTTGACGGCGCAGGGAGATGTTCCCGTTTATTCCCTGATGGTTGTTTATTTATCGGGAAAATGCGGAAATTCCTGATGGATGCCAGGGAAATCCCTCTTTCCCCGGCTCTAGGAACATTCCCGGTTTTTTTCCCTAGGAAAAGGGAATATCCGCCTTTGCCGATCCGGCCGGCCCCGGGGTTGTGGGGAGGCTGCATCTCCGGAGATGCCCGGAGTGCATCCACATCATTCCCATTTTTCCTTAGAGTATTCCCATGGGAAACCCGTCCGTTTTCCAAGGAAACCTGGTTGTTTTCCAAGGAAATCCAGCCATTTTCCAAGGAAATCCAGTTGTTTTCCAAGGAAATCCAGTTGTTTTCCAAGGAAATCTGTCCATTTTCCAAGGAAATCTGTTCATTTCCAAGGAAATCCAGCCATTTTCCAAAGAAACCTGGCCCTTTCCCAAGGAAATCTGTCCATTTTCCAAGGAAACCCAACCATTTCCCAAGGAAACCTGGTTGTTTTCCAAGGAAAACCGGCCATTTCCCAAAGAAATCTGGCCATTTTCCAAGGAAATCCGGCTGTTTTCCAAGGAAACTTGTCCATTTCCCAAGGAAATGTAGACATTTCCCAAGGGAAGAGTTGGATCACGGACCAGGATCTGCTCCACGGGCAGGAGCTGATCCCGGGAAGTCCCACCTGGACAGGGGGAAGAAATCCTTGGAACAAATCCCAGAGAAGCCGCGGAATCTCCTCACCGGGAACATTCCAGGTCCATCCAGACGCAATCCTGGGATGGCCCGGTCGGAGCAGGGAGCGGGACGGAGGAGACTTTTCCACAGATCCCATAAATTCCACTCAGGAATTTTTTTTCATATCCCACAGAAGCTGCTGGGATGGACCCTTGGGAGCACCTTGGGACTTCCCGAGCAGCAAATCCCGGATTTTATCCTCACAAACCGCAGCAGCAGGAACGGATTTTCATGGAATTTGCTGGGGAAAAAAAAAATCCCAAACAAGCTGGTTTTCCATGGCCAGCTCCGAGGTTTTTCCAAGGTCCTTTCAGCCCATGGGAATTTGTCACTTCCCGCCTTTCCTGATGATCCCATGATGGAGGTGAAGGAGTTTTCCTGGTGAGTCAAGCGCGGAGGGAAGGAATTCCTTTGGATCGAGAATAAAAACAGGGATGAGTTCCAATGGAAAACGCCCGGATCCGGCCGGGACAAACGTCCTTAATGAATTCAACGCTCCCGACATTCCGAAGAGATTCCCTGGCGAGCTCGGGGCTGCCGCCGGAGCTGGAAAAAGGAGGATTTTACGGATGGAATTCCACCACTGCCCTTGATCCCCTCGGGAATCTTGCCGGGAGATGGAGAAGGAGAGAACTTCAGGAATGATCCGGGTGGGATGAGGTGAATCCCACCGGGGGCGTGTCCGTAGGGAGGTTGGATTCCTTCCCAGAGTTCCAAAGGATGGCAAAGAATTCCCGGGAAAGAGGAGGGGGGAGGAGTTCCCAGGACCTGGGATACTGGAAGGGCAGGAATTCTGAGGGGATATAAAATCCAAGGAATGTTGGGCCGGAAGGTATTTCCTCCTCCCTTTCCCTTGGGATGGGAGTTTGGGAACAGCTCAGGAATTCCTCACGGGTTTCCCACCCGGCGTATCCATAAAAATCCTGGGAAAATCCTTTCAAGAGCATCCTTATCCCCAAATCCTACGAGTTCCCTTTTTTTCCATCTCAAACCCAATCCTGCTTTTCCGGGATTAAAAGCCGAAATTCTTCATCCACCTGGAGCATCCACAGGGACAGGAGGTGGTTTCTCCCTTTGGAGATGAATTCCAAGGGTTGGAATCCCATTATCCCGGCTTTGAATCCCTTTTTTTCCCTGGCTTTCCTCAGCTCTCCAAGCTCTGGAACAAACAGCTCCGGTCTGAACCTGAATTCCAGCTGTGGTTCCTCCGGAATCAAATTCCTTGGAATCACAATATATGGAGATACCTGTGATAGGTTGTTCGAGTTCGTGGAATCACGGGATCAGGAATGGGTTGGGTGGGAAAGGGACCTTCAATCCCATCCCATTCCCACCCAATCCATGGGCAGGGACACCTCCCACCATCCCAGGTGGATCCAAAAGAACTCCAGAATCCTGTAATGATTCGTGTTGGGAGCGACCTTAAATCCCATCCCATCCCTTCCAAGCCCTGTCCAACCCGACCTTGGGCGCTTCCCGGGATTCCAGCCCCGTCCTTTGGTGGGAACCAACCCCAGCCCATCCAACCCGGAGTCAATTCCAGCCCTTCCATCCTTCCCACTCCATCCCAGCTCCTTTATATCCCTCAAGGGCCTCCTGGGAAGTTTTTCCAATCATCCCGAGGCGATGGTTTCCAACCATCCCGATGGTTAAATCCTTGGAGGAAGGAAGGCAAAGAAACTTCGGGAATTTTTTTTCCCCGGCCACCGCGGAGGGCAATCCAATTCCCGACCCGGAAAACTTCACTTCTCCCCGGAAAAAATAAAAAATAAAAATTCCATGGCTCCTCTCGCCATGTGAGGGCACAGTCTCCTTATTTTTGGGATTCCGAGCGGATTCCACATGCTTGAAGTGCTTTTCCCGCTGGGAATTCACGGAATTCGTGAGGAGCAAAATCCAAGGGGAAAAAAAAAAAAACCCACTGTTTTTTATATATATATTAATAAATATATAAATATAAATATAAATATAAATATAAATATAAATATAAATATAAATAAAATTAAATATATACAATATTATATAATAACATATATAATTAATATATATAATATATAGATATATAATAAATAATATAAATATATAAATATATAAATATATAAATATATAAATATAAAAATATAAAAATATATAAATATATAAATATATAGATATATAAATATATAGATATATATATAAATAAATAATATAAATATATAAATATATAAATATATAAATATATAAATATATAAATTAATAATAGATATATATAAAATTTAAAAAATATATAAATATATATATATTTAATAACGGGCATCCCCATTATTTCGGGAAAAGCGCGTTCCCCCGGCTGGGCTGCAGGGAATGTCGGGAAGAACGGGAGGAAACGACCCCGTTCCCTCTAAACCTTTGCTCCCGGAGCAGGGAAAAACTCGGGATTGGGATGGATTTTAAAGGAAAACTGCCGGCACGGGGGGGGGGGGTCAGTTTGTTCCCTCCAGATCCCGGAGCTGCTCTGTGGGTTTCCTGAGGGCGGAATTCCGTGGGGATTCCCTAAAACCACCAGGTGAAGGTCACTCCAGGTAAAGCTCCTCGCTCAGCAGAATTCCAGGGATAAGCAAAGGTGTCCAGGCCCTTTTTCCCTCCCTCTGGAATCTTGGAATCTTCCACTCATTCCTTTGTCAATCATTCCTCAATCCTTTCCCGATTCCCGTTTTTTTTTAATTATTTTTTCCCCTAAGGATTGATTTTTTCCCTTCCCTCCCTCTGCAGGAATCCTTCATTCCCGGCATTCCCAACATCTGGCCTGGGGTTCTCCCTGCCCTCCTTCCCGCTCATCCCTTGGAATCCTCATTTGGAATTTTAAATCCCGTTTGGGAAGCTTTGGACCAAGAGGCCTCATCCCAAAAAAAATCCCCAGGAAGGGTGCCAGGCTCCTTTTTCCCTCCCTCTGGAATCTCCCACTCATTCTTTCTCAATCATTCCTCAATCCTTTCCCGATTCCCGTTTTTTTTAATTATTTTTTCCCCTAAGGATTGATTTTTTCCCTTCCCTCCCCGTGCAGGAATCCTTCATTCCCGGCATTCCCAACATCTGGCCTGGGGTTCTCCTCGCCCTCCTTCCCGCTCATCCCTTGGAATCCCCACTTGGAATTTCGACCCCATTTGGGAAGTAGCTTTGGGCAAAGAGGCTTCATCCCAAAAAATATCCCCAGGAAGGGTGCCAGGCCCTTTTTCCCTCCCTCTGGAATCTTGGAATCTCCCACTCATTCCTTTGTCAATCATTCCTTTGTCAATCATTCCTTAATCCTTTCCCAATTCCTGTTTTTTTTTAATTATTTTTCCACTAAGGATTGATTTTTTCCCTTCCCTCCCCGTGCAGGAATCCTTCATTCCCGGCGTTCCCAACATCTGGCCTGGGGTTCTCCTCGCCCTCCTTCCCGCTCATCCCTTGGAATCCCCATTTGGAATTTTAAATCCCGTTTGGGAAGTAGCTTTGGGCAAAGAGGCTTCATCCCAAAAAAAATCCCCGGGAAGGGTGCCAGGCTCGATTTTTCCACCCTGGGTTTGGAAGGGGAGAGAGGGAAGGGGAAAAAAAAATAAATAAAAAAAAAGGGATAATTTATGGGATGGGGAATTTGCTGCTGGGAACGGGAGAGATCCGTGGGGATCACCAGCCCAGTCCCTGACAATTCCAGTAAAATTCCAATTCTCCAAAATGACCTTTTAATCCCACCCCTCTTCCTTATTTTTGTTTTTGGTTTTTTTGGTTTGGTTTTTTTTTTGTTGATTTTTTGAGTTTTTTTTGTTGTTTTTTTTCTTTTTTTGTTTGTTTCTTTGTTTTGGTTTTTGGGTTTGTTTGTTTGTTTGTTTGTGTTTGTTTGTTTTCTTTTTGGTTTTTTTTTTTTTTTTTAATCTAACAACCAGGGAATAAAAACTTCAGGAATAAATCCCCCTCTTCCTTGTTGGTTTTTGTTTGTTTGTTTGTTTGTGTTTGTTTGTTTGTTACTTGGTTTTGGAGGGGTTTTTTTGTGTTTTTGTTTTTGTTTTTTTTTTTTCTTTTCTTTTCTTTTTTTTTTCTTTTTTTCTTTTTTTAAATCTATCAACCAGGGAATAAAAACTTCAGGAATAAATCAGGAACTAAATAAGGATCCATCCCCTTCTTTTTTCTTTGTGTGTGTTTTCTTTGTTTTTGTTTTTAAAATCTATCAACCAGGGAATAAAAACTTAAGGAATAAATCCCCCTCTTAATTGTGGGGGTTTTTGGTTTGGTTTTTTTTTTTTTTGTGTTCGTTTGGTTTGTTGGTTGGGTTTCTTTGTGGGTTTTTTTTGTGGTGGTTTTTTTTTTTTTTTTAATCCATCAACCAGGGAATAAAAACTTAAGGAATAAATCCCCCTCTTCCTTGGTTTTGTTGGGGTTTTTTTTGTGTTTGTTTGTTTGGGTTTTTTGTGGATTTTTTGTGGGTTTTTTTGTGTTATTTATTTATTTTTTTTTAATCCATCAACCAGGGAATAAAAACTTCCGGAACAAATCAGAAACTAAATTAGGACCCATCCCTTATTTTTTTTTTTTTTTTAGGCTCATCGCTCATCCTCCTCCTCTTTCTCCAGGATGGTTTCCTGCCTTACTCCCCACTTTTTGGAAAAGCCGGAATTCCGGCTGCTTTTTTTTGGGGGTGGCACCGGGAGGGTTTGGAAAGGTCAGGAGGGGAGGGGAGGGAAAGGAAACCGGAGCTTTTCCAAACCGAAATCCCGCCAGGGAGATCCCGGGCGATTCCAAAGGGAAAATCAATCCCAGGGGATTCCAAAGGCCAAATCATTCCCAGGGGATTCCAAAGGCCAAATCAATCCCTGGCCATTCCAAAGGCCAAATCAATCCCGGGTGATTCCAAAGGGAAAATCAATCCCAGGGGATTCCAAAGGCAAAATCAATCCTGGGCCATTCCAAAGGCCAAATCAATCCCAGGTGATTCCAAAGGCAAAATCCATCCCAGGTGATTCCAAAGGGAAAATCAATCCCGGGCCATTCCAAAGGCAAAATCAATCCCGGGCCATTCCAAAGGCCAAATCAATCCCAGGTGATTCCAAAGGGAAAATCAATCCCGGGGGATTCCAAAGGCAAAATCAATCCCGGCCCATTCCAAAG
This sequence comes from Phylloscopus trochilus trochilus, assembly GCA_016584745.2. Lineage (NCBI taxonomy): Eukaryota > Metazoa > Chordata > Aves > Passeriformes > Phylloscopidae > Phylloscopus > Phylloscopus trochilus. The sequence goes on along the minus strand of WQNJ02000076.1, from coordinate 128,530 downwards.
GCCAAATCAATCCTGGGTGATTCCAAAGGCCAAATCAATCCCAGGAGATTCCAAAGGCAAAATCAATCCCGGGTGATTCCAAAGGCAAAATCAATCCCGGGTGATTCCAAAGGCAAAGTCAATCCCAGGGGATTCCAAAGGCAAAATCAATCCCGGGTGATTCCAAAGGCCAAATCAATCCCGGGTGATTCCAAAGGCCAAATCAATCCCGAGCCATACCAAAGGCAAAATCCGATGGATTTTCTTGCATTCCCAATGTTCGGGTGCTTCCTGATCCCGGATCCCATGGAATGGGTTGGGATGGACCTTAAATCCCATCGCATTCCATGGGCAGGGAAACCTCCCACCATCCCAGGTGGATCCAACCTGGCCTTGGACATTCCCAGGGATCCAGGGGCAGCCCCAGCCAAGGTGGGAATTCCAGTCCAGCCAGGAATTCCTGCCCAAGAGCCAAAACCCAAAAAAAACCACAAACAAAACAAAGCAAACCACACAAAAAAAAAACCAAAACCCACAAAAAAAACCTGAGCCCACAAAAAAATCACAAAAAACCCAAACAAACAGAAAAACAAACAAAAAAACCAAAAAACCACCAAAAAATGAAACAGACAAAATAGAACAAAAAAACCACCAAACAAACAAAACAAAACAAAACAAACAAACAAACAAAAAACCAACAACAAAAAAAAAGCCAAAAAAACCCCCCCAAAACCCCAAACCCTAAACAACACAGTGAAGAAATCATGGAATTCTGGAATGATTTGGGTGGGAAGGGACCTCAGGGATTATCCCATCCAAACCCCATTCCATGGGCAGGGGCACCTCCCGCCGTCCCAGGTGGATCCGAGCTGGCCTTGGAAACTCCTGGGACATTCCCAGCATTCCCAGCCCGGCTCCAGAGCAGAAGGGCTCCAGAATCCTGGGAATGGTTTGGATGGAAAGGAACCTTAAATCCCATCCCATTCCCACCCCATCCATGGGCAGGGACACCTCCCACCATCCCAGGTGGATCCAAACCCCAATGTCCAACCCGGCCCTGGACACTCCTAAATCCCGAGTGATTGCTGGTTGGGATGTTCATGGAATGGTTTGGGTGGGAAGAGACCTTAAATCCCATCCAGTGCCACCCCCTCCCACCATCCCAGGTGGATCCAACCCGGCCTTGGACATTCCCAGGGATCCAGGGGCAGCCCCAGCCAAGCTGGGAATTCCAGCCCAGCCAGGAATTCCTGCCCAAGATCCCAGCCCCAGCTCCCCTTGCCCGGTGGGAAGCCATTCCCTGTCTCCCATCCCTTTATTCCAGTCTCTCTCCAGCTCTCCTGGACGCCATCCCTGATCCCTGGGCTCCCCGGTCTCCGTGAAGTTGGGAATCACTGCTCCCTGAGGATCCTCGGCTGCCGGAGCATTCCCAGGTGATGGGGGGAGTTAATCCCAGCTCTGAGCAGCCTTTGGGATTCCCTGGAGACCACCCTGGAAGTCCTGGGAATGCCAGCTCTGCCCGGCTCCCTGCCAAGCACAGCTCCGCTCTGCTGCAGCAATTCCCTGGAAAACCGCATCCTTATTTTATTTTATTTTATTTTATTTTACTTTATTTTATTTATGTTATTTTATTTTATTTTATTTTATTTTATTTTATTTTATTTTATTTTTTATTTCATTTCATTTCATTTTATTATTTTATTATTTTATATTTTATTTTATTTTATTTTATTTTATTTTTAAATTTTATTTTACTTTATTTTAATATTTTATTTAATTTCATTTTATTTTATTATTTTATTTTATTTTACTTTTTTAAACTTTATTTTATTTTATTTTATTTTATTTTATTTTATTTTATTTTATTTTATTTTCCTTTATTTTATTTTACTTTATTTTATTTTACTTTATTTTATTTTATTTTCCTTTATTTTATTTTACTTTATTTTATTTTATTTTACTTTTTTAAACTTTACTTTATTTTATTTTATTTTTAATTCCTGGAGTTGTTTTTTTCCCCCCCACATTTCCCTCCTTTGCCCTGGGATGAGGCTCAGCCCTCACACCCGGCCCTGGAATGGGATGAAAACAATTCCAGAACAAAACTGGGAGGGAGGGAAATTTGTTCCTCCCTGCCAGCCAGATCTTTCCCTCAGGCCTTGGAATTTTTCCCTGATTTCCAGCTGCTTTATCCCACGGATCTGGGCATCCCCGGGCTCCTTTGTTTCCTTTTGGGAAGGTTTGGAGGTTGGAAGGAGGAAAGGGAACAGGTAGAGATGATGGATGGATGGATGGATGGATTTTTTTTTTTTTTTGGGAAATTCCCGGAGATACTGGTTCAGGAATCCATGGAATCACGGGATGGCTTGGAAGGGATCTTCAGGACCATCCCTTCACAAAAACAAAAAAACCAAAAAAAACCCCAAACCCAAAACAAACAAACAAAACCCAGGGATCCTGGTTCAGGAAACCGTGGAATCACAGAATGGTTTGGAAGGGATCTTCAGGATCATCCCTTCACAAAAAAACAAAACAAAACAAAACAAAACAAACCCACAAAAAAACCAAACCAAACCAAACCAAACCAACAAAAAAAAACCCCAAAAAACCCCCAAAAACCCAAAAAATAAACCAAAAAAACCCCCAAAACAAAAAAAACCCAAACCAAACCAACCAAACAAAAAAAAAAACCAAAAAACTCACAAAAAAACCCCCAAAAACCCCAAAAAATGAACAAAAAAAAAAAACCCAAAACAAAAGAAACCCAAACCAAACCAAAACAAAAAAGAAACAAAAAAACACAAAACCCCCCCAAAATAAACAAAAACAAACAAACAAACAAAAACACAAAAAAGAAAAAAAAAAAAAACAACAAAAACCAAAAAACCCCAAAAAACCCAACCAACCAACCAACAAACCAAAAACACAAAAAAACCCAAACAAAAAAAACCCCCCGGGGATCCTGGTTCAGGAATCCATGGAATCACGGGATGGCTTGGAAGGGATCCTCAGGATCATCCCACGGGCAGGGACACCTTCCACCATCCCAGGGCTCCCAGGTTTTATTCTGAGGCTGGAGAAGCCCGGGAAGATCATCCACACCACCGAGACCGGAACTGGAACCTCCTCCCAGTCCTGACTGGGAGAATTCCTGGAAAAAGGACTGGCCCCTGGATCCCTGGAAGTGTCCAAGGCCAGGCTGGAGAAGGTTTGGAGAAACCTGGGATAGCGGGAAGCGCCCCCGCCCGTGGCGGGTGGGGATTAAATCACCTTCGAGGTTCCCTTCCAAACCAAACCATTCCGTGATTCCAGGAATTCTGATCCCAACGGGAACGCCGGGATCAGGAGCTGTCAGGGAACCGGTCCCACCTGAGGTGGATTATCCTGGAGACAACAATCCCGGGAAAGGAGCCCGCCGCGCCCTCTGGAATTACTGCGGCGCGCACGGATCCCTGCCCTTTCCCGCCGCCGCGTCCCTCTGGAATCTCCTCCTCCAGAACCATGGAACGCTTTGGGGTGAAAGGCACCTCCAAGACCATCCAATCCCAACCCCGAAAAAACCTGGAAAATCCCTTGGGATGGCTCCTTTCCCCACCCCCCCCCACCCACTTCACCATTCCCTTTGTCCTTTCCAAGCCCTGCCCGGAGAGGGAACGTCGGGCACGGAGCCGCTTCCAGAAATAACCTCTCTCCTCCTTTCCCACCCTGATCCGGTTTTTTCCCTTCCCCCTTTTTCCATGAAAACAACACGGATAAAACAAATCCCCCTTTCTTCCTCCCGACCCAAAGGCGGGATCCTGGTGCCTCCGAGTCTCACCGAGCAAATCCAAGCCTGGAAAGCCGCCGCCAGGACTCGGTGCCACCTCCCGGATATTTTTTTGGGAGGTTTCTTTGGATTCACCTTCCCCAGGCCCTTTGGATTTGCTCTTGGATCCAGAAATCCGAGTGGAGCCTCAGCAGGGAAAGGTCATTTCCACTCGTTGACATTCAGGCTGTCTCTTTTCCAAGGATATTTATATTCCAAGAGCTCCGGCCTGGCTGGATATTCCAAGAGCTCCGGCCTGGCTTTGTGGGGGGGGGGAGAGGCTTCCCAGCCATCCCGGGATTTCTGGGAAAGGGGGGGAAGGGTCGCACCTGGAGGGACGGGAGGGTTTGGCAGGAGAACAATTCCATCCCGGTGGCTTTTTCCCTGGAGATTGGGTGGGAGCCCTTGGCTGCTCCGGGATCCTTCCCGACAAAAAGGGTTTTGTGTGAGCTGGCGGCTCCCCTGCCAAAGCCTCTCCTGCTGCCCACTCAGGAACTTCTGGAGCCTTCCCACGGATCTCAGCTCCCACTGGGAATGCTCCAGAGCGGCTGGAAAGGTGGGAATTGTGTCCCTGTGCCCCCCTGAGCTGCCCCAGCCTTGGGGTCAAGAGCAGAAGGACCTGGAGCTGCTGGAGAGAGTCCAGAGGAGCCCCGGAGCTGCTGCAGGGCTGGAGCCCCTCTGCTCTGGAGCCAGGCTGGGAGAGCTGGGAATGTTCCCCTGGAGAAGGGAAAACTCCAGGGAATGCTCCGAGTGCCTGCAGGGGCTCCAGGAGAGCTGGAGAGGGGCTGGGGACAAGGGCTGCAGGGACAGGAGACAGGGAATGGCTTCCCACTGGGCAAGGGGAGCTTGGGCTGGGATCTTGGGCAGCAATTCCTGGCTGGGCTGGAATTCCCAGCTTGGCTGGGCCACCCCATCATCCATGGGCAGGGATACCTCCACATCCCAGGTGGATCCAAGCCCCAGTGTCCAACCCGGCCTTGGGCACTGCCAGAGATCCAGGGGCAGCCCCAGCCAAGCTGGGAATTCCATTCCAAAATCCAGAATTCCTGCCCCAATCCCAGCTCAATGTCTCTTTTCCCAGTGGGAAGCCATTCCCTGTCTCCTGTCCCTGCAGCCCTTGTCCCCAGCCCCTCTCCAGCTCTCCTGGAGCCCCTGCAGGTTTCCATCTCTTCTCCACTTCCAAGGATGGAGACTCCACCCCCGCCCCCGGGCAGTTCCAATGTTTAGTCACCTTTTCCAGGAAGGAATTTTCCCTGAATCCACCCTGAGCCTCCCCTGGCCCAGCCTGAGGCCGTTCCCTCTCCTCCTGTCCCTGTGCCCTGGGAGCAGATCCCAAATCCCCCCCGGCTGTCCCCTCCTGGCAGGAGCTGTGCAGAGCCACCAGGGCCCCCTGAGCCTCCTTTGCTCCAGGCTCAGCCCCTTTCCCAGCTCCCTCAGGAATTCTCCAGCCCCTTTCCAGCTCCCTCAGGAATTCTTCAGCCCCTTTCCCAGCTCCCTCAGGAATTCTTCAGCCCCTTCCCAGCTCCCTCAGGAATTCTCCAGCCCCTTCCCAGCTCCCTTCCCTGCCCTGGACTCGCTCCAGCCCCTCCAGGGTCTCTCCTGTCACCCAGGAGGGGAACCAGGCCCAGTCCCTGCACCGGGATCACAAAGGTTGGAAAATCCCTCCAGGATCATCCGACCTGGGATTGATCCCCACCTTGGCACCGAGGGCCACATCCAGGAATTCCTGGGACACCTCCAGGGATGGGGATTCCACTTAGACCATACCCCAACTCCAAAATTCCTTGGCTTTGGAAAAAATCCAGGCCTGTGGATCTCTTTTTGGGGATCCTTGGGCTGCTCTCGGCACTGGACGGATCCTCCTCCTGCCGTGGCGTCTCCCAGGATGGGTGGGAATGGGATGGGGCAATTCCCGGCCTCAGCAACTCCTCAGCTCCCGGAATATCCGGGTTTTCCTTAAAAACCTTCCATGGATAAGGCCGTGAGGGACCTTGGAATTGGGTGAGGAGCTTTGCTCCTGCCGGGACAGGAGGGGAACCAGGCCCAGTCCCTGCCCCGGGATCACAAAGGTTGGAAAATCCCTCCAGGATCATCCAGGCCGAGCTGGGATTGATCCCCACCTTGGCACTGAGGGCCACATCCAGGAATTCCATGGGCACCTCCAGGGATGGGGATTCCAAACCTCCCTGGGCACTTCCAAGGCCTGAGCACCCTTTCCATGGGGAAATTCCACCCTGAGCCTCCCCTGAGGCCGTTCCCTCTTATCCCTGGGATCAGATCCCAACTCCCACCTGGCTCCAACATTCCAGGGAGCTGTGCAGAGCCACCAGGGCCCCCCTGAGCCTCCTTTGCTCCAGGCTCAGCCCCTTTCCCAGCTCCCTCGGGAATTCTCCAGCCCCTTTCCCAGCTCCCTCGGGAATTCTCCAGCCCCTTTCCCAGCTCCCTCGGGAATTCTCCAGCCCCTTCCCAGCTCCCTCAGGAATTCTCCAGCCCCTTCCCAGCTCCCTTCTCTTCCCTGGACTCGCTCCAGCCCCTCCGTGTCTTTTTCCTGAAAAAAAAAGCCCCTTTTCCAAAATGTTGGACTCGTTCACATCAGAGGAATTTCCCTGAGATTTCAGCAGAGGATCCTTGGGAGGGATTTCCCCGGAATCTTCCCACCTGCCTTTTCTCCCTCTGGAATATTCCTGCCTGGCAGGAATAAAAGGGATGCGCCTCATCCAGGAATGGCTTTTCCCTCTGAATTCGCTCTCTGGGACATCCGTTGGTTCCAAAAAAAAAAAAAATTTGGATTCGGGGAGGGGAAGCTCCAAACCACCCCTGGGAAAAAAAAAAAAAATTCCCAATCCGCCACCAAAATTTCCAAATGAATTTAGCAAGGATGAAACCTTTCCTGGTTCCAGGAAGGATGGGATCCTTTGGGAATGTTCTGGAATTTACGTTCTGGTTTTTAGGGAGAATCCGCGGGGAGACAGAGCTCGTCCGCATCTCCCGGCCTTGAGAAACCTCGGGAAACCATTCCTGAGCCTCTGGGATGAGGAAAATCCAAGGGGTTGGGTTGAACTTCCTGACACTGGAACGAAGCTGGGAAGGGAAGAGCCCGGGAGAGCGGGATTGGATCCGCGTCCGGAGGAGAAGGAGCTGGAAGCAATTCAGAGCCTAAAAATCCCGGCTGGAATCCCAGAGCTCGTATCCCGCTCGTTTGTTTTTTTTTTTCAGGGAGGCTGTGATGGAAACCAGGAGCCGGCAGGGATAAACGGATAACACGTCCCGGCCCCTTTGGCTCCGGGCTGGGACAATCCCGAGGTTCTCAGTGGCTGCTGCTCCGGCAAATCCCGGCTCCCGGGGGGAGGCGGTTTCTCTGGAAGCGGGAGCGGAGCGGCTGGAATGTTTCCCTTGGAATGGGGAATGCAAACCCCTCACCCCCCCTCCAAACTGGATGGAGTGGGATGGGATGGGATGGGATGGGATGGGATGGGATGGGATGGGATGGGATGGGATGGATTGGGATGGGGATGGGATGGGATGGGGATGGGGATGGGGATGGGGATGGGGATGGGGATGGATGGAACAGGATAGAGATGGATTGAATGGGATAGAGATGGATGGGGATGGGATGAGATGGGATGGGATGGGATGGGATGGGATGGGATGGGATGGGATGGGATGGGATGGGATGGATTGGGATGGGATGGGATGGGATGGGATGGGATGGGATGGGATGGGAAGGGAGGGGATGGGGATGGATGGAACAGGATAGGGATGGATGGGGTGGGATAGGGAGGGATGGGGATGGAGTGGGACTGGGATGGGATGGGATGGGATGGGATGGGATGGGATGGGATGGGATGGGATGGGATGGATTGGGATGGGATGGGATGGGATGGGATGGGATGGGACAGCAGCCCTTTGCGTTTTCCGTGAATTCCCTGCAGGCCATCCCACACCCTGGAGCTTTTCCACCTGAATTCCACTCCCAAGGGCGGCTCCGGAAACTCTCTGGATCCACCAGGAGAAGCCTGTGGATGCACCAGCCCAGGAGCTCCATGTGGGACACTGCGGTGGGAATCACAATCCCTGGACAGAATTCCTTGCACGGCCGTTCCCCCCAGAGTTTCCCTCAGGTGGATCCAACACCGGGATTCTGAGGGAAAATCACAAAACCGTGGAAGGATTTTGGAAAGGGACCTCTCCCGATTCCAACCCCACACCTCCCACGATCCCCGGCCGGATCCTTCCACCTCTCATCCCTCCACCTTCCCACCCCTCCCCGTTCCCTCTTGGGAAAACCGATCCAACCCAGCTCCAGCATTCCAGGACCTTCTCCAGCCATCCCACCCCCGGCTCTTCCCGACGGGAAGGATCCCAAGCCAGCCCCCAGCCGGATCCAGGAGGAGCTGCTGACAGGGGAAATCCAGGCTGGGCCGGAGATCTGAGGGAGCCGCCGGATCCTGGCGCCGGCACAATTCCCTGGATTTGTCCTGGATCCTTCTCCCGGGGAGTTTTGTTCCCCCCAGGGAACCGAGGGCTCAGCCGGAGGCGGGAATTCCCCATGCCGGGGTTTTTAACGAGGCCTTTCCTATAAATGTTCCTCTTCCAGCTTGGGATGGAGGCGGGGTCTGCTCCCATGGGAAGGAGGGAGAAGCCGGGGAAATCCATTTGGGTTTTTCCCGGTTAAACAAAACCAGGCGTCCCCTGGAAAATGTGTCCCGGGGTATTTTATATTATTTTATTTTATTTTATTTTATTTTATTTTATTTTATTTTATTTATTTTGTTTTTTTTTATTTTATTTTATTTTATTTTATTTTATTTTTTTCCTGGAATTATTTATGTCCTGAGAGCGGGAATTGCACAGAGCCCAGTGCAAGGCCCCCGGCTCCTTGGATATGGGGGAAATGGTTCCCAGTTGTGGCTAAAAAAAAATGGGGAACTACCGGGAAACAACCGGATTTATGGTTTGTCAGGACGCCTGTAGAATTTTTGTTTGTTTTGTTTTGTTTTGGTTTGGTTTGGTTTGGTTTGGTTTATTTTATTTTATTTTATTTTATTTTTTAAAATTTTTTCTGGAATTATTTATTGGTGCACGGCCCTCAGCTCCTGGGATACGGGGGAAATGGTTCCCAGTTGTGGCTAAAAAAAAAAAAATGGGAAACAACCGGATTTATGGTTTGTCGGGATGTCTGTAGGATTTTATTTTGTTTTGTTTTATTTTATTTTATTTTATTTTATTTTATTTTATCTTGTCTTGTCTTGTCTTGTCTTGTCTTGTTTCATTTCATTTCACAATAATTTAATTTTATTTTGTTTTATTTTATTTAATATTTTGTTATATTTTATTTTATTTTATTTTATTTATTTTTTATATTTTATTTTATTTATTTATTGTATTTTATTTTATTTTATTTTATTTTATTTTATTTTGTTATTTCCAAGAGGTAAAATTCCTTCCAGACTCCTCGGATTGTTTTCTTAAGGCAAAAAAATGTGGAAAAGATGTTTTCCATGGCCTTGCCCTTGTTCGGAGCCGGGAGGGCTCTGGAGCTAGCTGGAATGTTGGGATGGCAAATTTTCATGGAAAACTGAAAAATAATGGGAATTTTGAAGAGAAGGAATGCTCAGAATCCCAGCTCATCTTTCCCAAGGAATTGGGGTCGTGGTCCTAGACCTTCAACCCAATTCCCTGGGATAAACTCAGGGTTCTCCTTTGGAATCACCCAGGAAAACCCACCCTTGGAGGCTTTGTTCTGAGTCTGTGACTCCATGAGGAAATCTGGGATCCAGGCAGTGCCGGGAGCAACTTCCAGGGGGAAAAGGGGTGGGATTTGGCTGAAGATTCCAGCGGGATTCCGGCTTTAGCTCAGCAAGGCTGGAGTGGAATTTCTTCATTCCCAGCCCCAAAATCTCCCAGAAAGGAAAAGCTTCCATTCACTTCCGAGCCCTGGCGTGTTCCCAGAATTCCCGGATTTTGATGTTGTATTCCATGACTTCCACCTGCTCCTAAAACCCGGAGAGTTTCGCTGTTTTCCTGCAAATCACAGCCTTAAACCCCATCCCATTCCCACCCCATCCATGGGCAGGGACACCTCCCACTGATCCCAGGTGGATCCAAGCCCCAATGTCCAACCTGGCCCTGGACGCTCCTAAATCCCGAGTTATTGCTGGTTGGGATGTTCATGGAATGGTTTGGATCGGAAGCGACCTTAAATCCCATCCAGTGCCACCCCCTCCCACCATCCCAGGTGGATCCAACCCGGCCTTGGACATTCCCAGGGATCCGGGGGCAGCCCCAGCCAAGCTGGGAATTCCAGCCCAGCCAGGAATTCCTGCCCAAGATCCCAGCCCAAGCTCCCCTTGCCCAGTGGGAAGCCATTCCCTGTCTCCTGTCCCTGCAGCCCTTGTCCCCAGCCCCTCTCCAGCTCTCCTGGAGCCCCTGCAGGCACTCGGAGCATTCCCTGCAGTTTTCCCTTCTCCAGGGGAACATTCCCAGCTCTCCCAGCCTGGCTCCAGAGCAGAGGGGCTCCAGAATCCTGGAATGGTTTGGTTTGGAAGGAACCTTAAATCCCATCCCATTCCCACCATCCCAGGTGGATCCAGGTCCCAGTGTCCAACCCGGCCTTGGGCACTGCCAGGGATCCAGGGGCAGCCCCAGCCAAGCTGGGAATTCCAGCCCAGCCAGGAATTCCTGCCCCAGATCCCACTGTCTGTGCAGAATTCCACCCTCCACATCCCAAATCCAGGGAAGAGAAGGAATTTCCCTGCTCAGCTCCCTGATCCTGGGGATTGGAGCTCCTGCGTCCCCCTTGGAGCTCGGCCGGGGTTGGGAATCCGCCCCTCGGAGTCCAAAGCGACCTTGGAACAACAAATCCCTTCCTCATCTCTAAATCCCGGGATTCCGCGAGCCCTCCTCTGTCTCAACTCCTTGGGAAAACATCCAGGGCATGGCCCCGGCCGTGCTTCCGAAGGAATTTTGCGGGATTATGTCGGACGGTTCCGGGCCAGCCGAGATCAAAGGTATCGGGTTGCAGGCTCAATAAATCCTAACGGGATGTGACAGCCGGGTCATTCCATGGGTTTGAGCTGCCAGGATGGATTGGAGGGAATCTCCCACTCTGGGAGGTTTTTCTGGGATGAGGGTGGAAGACGTTTGTTGTTTTTAGGGAATATCAGAAAGAGAAAAAACGGGAAGAGAGTTCGGGACGGAGCTGAGAGGGTGAATCCAATCGGAGTTTTGATGTTTGGAATTCCAGATGGTTGGAGGAGGGATGGGTTGGAGGAGGGATGGGTTGGAAAAGGGATGGGTTGAAAGTGAGATTGGAAGAGGGATTGGGAGAGGGATGGGTTGGAAGAGGAAGGGATGGATTGAAAGAGGGATTGGAAGAGGGATCAATTGGAAGGGGAATTGGATGAGGAATGGGTTGGAAGAGGGATCAGTTGGAGGAGGGATGGGTTGGAAAAGGAGGGGATTGGAAGAGGGACTGGAAGAGGGACTGGAAGAGGGATGGACTGGAAAAGGGATGGTTTGGAGCAGGGATCAGCTGGAAGAGGGATCAATCGGAAGAGGGATGGATCAGAAAGGGGATCAGTTGGAAGAGGGATTGGAAGAGGGATGGATTGGAGCAGGGATGGGTTGGAAGCGGGATTAGTTGGAGGAGAGATGGGCTGGAAAAGGGATGTATTGGGAGAGGGGGGGACTGGAAAAGGGATGGATCAGTTGGAAGAGAGATGGATTGGAGCAGGGATAGATTGGAAGAGGGATGGGTTGGAAAAAGGATGGATTGGAAAAGGGATCAGTTGGAAGTGGGATTGGAAGAGGGATGGGTTGGAAGAGGGATCCGTTGGAGGAGGGATGGGTTGGAAAAGGAACGGACTGGAAGAGGGATTGGAAGAGGGATGGACTGGAGCAGGGGTGGGTTGGAAGTGGGGTTGGAAGAGGGATGGGTTAGAGAAGGAATCAGTTGGAAGGGGAATTAGAAGAGGGATGGGTTGGAAGATGGATTGACTGGAAAAGGGATGGACTGGAGCAGGGATCAGTGGGAAGAGAGATGGATTGGAAGAGGGATCATTGGAGGAGGGATGGGTTGAAGGAGGAAGGGATGGACTGGAGCAGGGATCAGTTGGAAGAGCGATGGATTGGAGCAGGGATAGACTGGAAGAGGGATGGGTTGGAAAAGGGATCAATTGGAAGAGGGATTGGAAGAGGGATGGACTGGAGCAGCGATGGGTTGGAAGTGGGATTGGAAGAGGGATGGGTTGGAAGAGGGAGGGATGGGTTGGAGCAGGGATGGGTTGGAAGTGAGATTGGAAGAGGCATTGGGAGAGGGATGGGTTGGAAGAGGGATCAGTTGGAGGAGGGATGGGTTGGAAAAGGAGGGGATTGGAAGAGGGACTGGAAGAGGGACTGGAAGAGGGATGGACTGGAAAAGGGATGGTTTGGAGAAGGGATCAGCTGGAAGAGGGATCAATTGGAAGAGGGATGGATCAGAAAGGGGATCAGTTGGAAGAGGGATTGGAAGAGGGATGGATTGGAGCAGGGATGGGTTGGAAGAGGGATTAGTTGGAGGAGGGATGGGCTGGAAAAGGGATGTGTTGGGAGAGGGGTGGACTGGAAAAGGGATGGATTGGAGCAGGGATCAGTTGGAAGAGCGATGGATTGCAGCAGGGATAGACTGGAAGAGGGATGGGTTGGAAAAGGGATCAATTGGAAAAGGGATTGGAAGAGGGATGGACTGGAGCAGCGATGGGTTGGAAGTGGGATTGGAAGAGGGATGGGTTGGAAGAGGGATGGGTTGGAAGAGGGATGGGTTGGAAAAGGGATGGATTGGAGCAGGGATAGATTGGAAGAGGGACGGATTGGAAGAGGAAGGGATGGATTGGAGCAGGGATGGGTTGGAAGAGGAATTGTTGGAAGAGGGATCAGTTGGAAGAGGGGTGGATTGGAAAATGAATGGGTTGGAAAAGGGCTGAGTTGCAAGAGGGATTGGAGCAGGGATGGACTGGAAGAGGGATTGGAAGAGGGATGGACTGGAAGAGGGGTGGATTGGAAGTGGGATTGGGAGAGGGATGGACTGGGAGAGGGGTGGATTGGAAGAGCAAGGGATGGAGTGAAAAAGGGATGGATTGGAAGAGGGATCAGTTGGAAAAGGGATGGGTTGGAAGTGGGATTGGAGCAGGGATGGGCTGGAAGAGGAATTGGAAGAGGGATGGATTGGAGCAGGGATGGGTTGGAAGAGGGATGGGAAGAGGGATGGACTGGAGCAGGGATGGGTTGGAAGTGGGATTGGAGCAGGGATGGGTTGGAAGAGGGATGGGAAGAGGGATGGACTGGAATTGGGATCTTTCCCAATGCGTCACCTCTGGGAGAGCGACCCTTCCAGCCCCAGCGAGCGGGGCCCAGTTTAGGTGCAAAAACCGTCATTTAAACATTTCCTTTTTTATCCTTCCTATTTTATTACCCATCGGCATCTCCAAAAATCCCGAGGGATACAGCAGACAAACCGGAATATTCACAAGGAATGACGATTTTATTCCCAGACCTCCAAAGGCACCAACGCCCCCCCGGAACCAGCGGGGAAGGATTTGGGATGTCGGGGATGAGGTCGGACAGGACCCAGCCCGGGATCCCCAGGGCTGATCCATGGAAATTCCTCCCAGGAAGAACCGAACCATCCCTGCCTTCCCAACCCCAAATCCAGCCCAAATCCCAAACAAATTCCATATCCTGGGAGGAAAATCAACTCCGGCCCAAACCCCCGTTTTTTTTTGGTGGCATTCACCGGCCAGGAAAATCCTTTGGGATGTTCAAAAATCCCAAACGATGGATTCTGTCCTATTTGGTGCCTTCCAAGGGAAAACAGCCCCGGGGAAGGATGATCCAAATCCAGGATTTTGGCTCAGGGCGGCTCAGGAAGCGAACCAGCATTCCGAAATCCAAAGGGAAGCCGTCAGTTTGTGAGGAAAACAAGCCAGGAATGAGATTCCCAGCAGTTCCCAGCTCCAGGATTCTCTCCTTGAGAGGGAAAAGGTCTCCGAAGGTGAATTTATCCAAAAAGGCGAATCACGGCTGGAAAGAATTCCGAGAGGAAATAAATAATCTCACGGATTGGCAAGGGCGGCTGCTGATAGGAGCTTGGATCCCTAAAAACCGACAAGGCACGGATCCAGCTCCCTTGGATCCCTAAAAACCGACAACCCACGGATCCAGCTCCCGTGGATCCCTAAAAACCAACAACCCACGGATCCAGCTCCCTTGGATCCCTAAAAACCGACAAGGCACGGATCCAGCTCCCTTGGATCCCTAAAAACCAACATCCCACGGATCCAGCTCCCTTGGATCCCTAAAAACCAACATCCCACGGATCCAGCTCCCTTGGATCCCTAAAAAATGACAACCCACGGATCCAGCTCCCTTGGATCCCTAAAAACCAACAACCCAGGGATCCAGCTCTGGCTCCCCAGCTCCCTCTTTTTCCCACTTTTCCAGCCCAGAAATCCTGGGATTCCTCAAGGCTTTGACGACAGCCCCTTATCTCCAGAAAATGGGAAAAAACACGGAGCCGGAGCGGCTGCCAAGGCAGGTGGGGAAAAAAAAAAAGCGAGAAAGGAATTGGCCTGGGAAAAAACCCAAAACCGGAAAGATCAGAAAGTCCAGACAATTCCGGAAAAAATACGGGAGGAAAGGATAAGGAGGACACGGGGAGGGCAAGGCAGGGAAGAGAAAAAACAGAGGAGCTGCTTTGGACTTGGAATTTTCCTCCTTGATTCAAAAAAAAATCGTGGCCAAGAGCCCAGGCTTGAGGAACGAACCTCAGTGAGGCCTTCAAGGACCTGAGGAGGGACGGGAAAAGGAGGGAGAAGGGAATTTTAGGTGGGATGGAGGGACAGGAGACAGGGAATGGCTTCCCACCGGGCAAGGGGAGCTGGGGCTGGGATCTTGGGCAGGAATTCCTGGCTGGGCTGGAATTCCCAGCTTGGCTGGGGCTGCCCCTGGATCCCTGGCAGTGCCCAAGGCCGGGTTGGATCCACCTGGGATGGTGGGAGGTGTCCCTGCCCATGGATGGGGTGGGAATGGGATGGGATTGAAGGTCCCTCTCAACCCAAACCATTCCAGGATTCTGGGGCTCTTTCGGTCTGGGAGAGCTGGGAATGTTCCCCTGGAGAAGGGAAAACTCCAGGGAATGCTCCGAGTGCCTGCAGGGGCTCCAGGAGAGCTGGAGAGGGGCTGGGGACAAGGGCTGCAGGGACAGGAGACAGGGAATGGCTTCCCACTGGGAAAAGTGACATTGAGCTGGGATTGGGGCAGGAATTCCTGGCTGGGCTGGAATTCCCAGCTTGGCTGGAGCTGCCCCTGGATCCCTGGGAATGTCCAAGACCGGGTTGGATCCACCTGGAATCATGGGAGTTGTCCCTGCCCATGGAACGGGATCAGCCTCAGGCCTTTTCCCACCCGAAGCATTCCACGATTTTCCGGCTTTTCCTCCCCGTAGGAGCAGCCGGCGGTGCCAGAGGAGCCCGGAGCGCTTGCAGAGATGTTTCCACACAAACATTTCTGGAGCCATTTCCAAGCCAAGCCAACCCTTTTTCCCAGCTCTTGGAATGGCTCTGAGCCCTTGGAGCCGCCGCCATTCCCAAAACCACCTCGGGATCGGCCCCA
This sequence comes from Phylloscopus trochilus trochilus, assembly GCA_016584745.2. Lineage (NCBI taxonomy): Eukaryota > Metazoa > Chordata > Aves > Passeriformes > Phylloscopidae > Phylloscopus > Phylloscopus trochilus. Next base: position 113,097 of record WQNJ02000076.1, on the reverse strand, counting down.
AATCCATCGGGAACGGCCCCAAATCCATCGGGAATGTCCCCCAATCCATCAGGAACGTCCCAGATTCCATCCAGGAGCCCCCAAATCCCCCAGGAACCCCCTCCTCCCCAATCCCAGAATCTGTCGGGATCGTCCCAAAAATTCCCACTGGGAATGTCCCCAAATCCATCAGGGATCCCAAAAATTCCGTCGATCATCCCCAAAATTCCCAAACTCTCCCCCCAAAAATCTGAATTATTCACAAAAAAAAATCGCAAATCCCAAAAATAAAAATTTTTTCTGGAGCAGAAGCAGCTCGGTGTGCCCGGGAAGGGAGGGAAGGAGCTGCCAGCCGGAGCCTGGAGGCTCCAAATCCAGGGAAGAGCAGCTGGGATTCCATGGGAATGACTCAGCCCCGAGGCGATAAAGCAGCTGAATCCCGGCCCAGCTGATGCCGGAGCGGGGAAGAAACCTCGGGAAGTTCTCACTCCCTTTTCTCCTGGGCTGGGGGTGCAGCTGAGCCTGAAAATGGGGAAGTTTTAATTTTTTTTTTTTTTGGCAAAAAAGGGATTTTTTCCCCCTTTTTTAATTTTTTTTTTTTTTTGAGCAAGAAAGGGATTTTTTTTCCCCATTTTTTTTAATTTTTTTTGGCAAGAAAGAGATTTTTTTCCCCAATTTTTTGGGGGGAAGAAAGGGAATTTTTTTTTCCCAATTTTTTTTTTTTTTTTTTTTTTTTAAGAAAGGGATTTTTTTCCCTCTTTTTTTTTTTTTTTTGGCAGGAAAGAGATGATTTTTTCCCATTTTTTATTTTTTTGGCAAGAAAGGGATTTTTTTCCCCAATTTTTCTTTTTTTTTGCAAGGAAGGGATTTTTTTTCCCAATTTTTTGGGGGCAAGAAAGGGAAATTTTTTTTCCCAAATTTTTTTTTTTTTTTTTGCAAGAAAGGGATTTTTTCCCCTGCAAATTTTTTTTATTTTTTTGGCAAGAAAGGGATTTTTTCCCCATTTTTTTTTTCTCTTGGCAAGAAAGGGATTTCTTTTCCCAATTTTTTTTTTCTTGACAAGAAAGAGATTTTTTTCCCTCACAAATAAATTTTTTTATTTTTTTAGCAAGAAAGGGATTTTTTCCCCCATTTTTTTAAAATTTTTTTTTTTTTTGCAAGAAAGCGATTTTTCTCCCCTTTTTTTTTTTTGGCAAGAAGGGATTCTTTTTTCCCCAATTTTTTTTTTCTTGGCAAGAAAGGGAAATTTTTTTCCCCCAATTTATATTTTTTTTTTGGCCGTTGGGAAGAAGCCCAAGGGCTGAAAATCCCCATCCATGGCAGAGCAGAAGGAGAGAGGGAAAAGGCGGGAAAAGGCAGGAAAAGGCGGGAAAAGGCAGGAAAAGGCGGGAAAAGGCAGGAAAAGGTGGGAAAAGGCGGGAAAAGGCAGGAAAAGGCGGGAAAAGGTGGGAAAAGGCGGGAAAAGGCAGGAAAAGGTGGGAAAAGGCGGGAAAAGGCAGGAAAAGGCAGGAAAAGGCAGGAAAAGGCAGGAAAAGGCGGGAAAAGGCAGGAAAAGGCGGGAAAAGGCGGGAAAAGGCAGGAAAAGGCGGGAAAAGGCAGGAAATCCCAGCAAAAATCCCGGCGGGAAAGGGATGCTCAGGGCTCCGGAGGTGACGGGAATTTGTGGGAAAAGTGAAGGGAACGGGATTTTTATTTATCTGGGATTCGAGCCTGGAAAAGGTTTTTATTCCCAAACCGATCCCTGCTCCTCACAGCTCCCTGGAAACGGAGGTTTTTCCCTGGATTTTTTTTTCCCCCCTCTTTTCCAGGAACTGGATAAAACCAGGAAATCTCCAGGTGAGAGGGAAAAAAAAAAAAATTAAAAAAATTCCCTTTCTTTTCCTGGCCGGGTCCTTCCCATCTTGGGGAAATCCAGCGTAAAAGTTGGAAGCCGAGGGATAAATTCCCTTCCTTCCCGTGCCCGGCCTTGGAAAATCCCTTCCTCCGTTAGGGGAGGCGGAAATTCCGCCTGGAAAAATCGTTCTTCCCTGATGGAAAAGGAGTTTGGGGCAACGTAGGGTCTTGGAATTATAAAAATAACAAAAACAAAAACAAAAACAAAAACAAAAACAAAAACAAAAACAAAAACAAAAAATAAAAATAAGAATAAAAATAAGAATAAAAATAAGAATAAAAATAAAAATAAGAATAAAAAATAAAAATAAGAATAAAAATAAAAATAAAATAGAAATAAAATAAAAATAAAAATAAAAATAATAAAAAAATTAAAAATAAAATAAAAATAAAAATAAAAATAAAAATAAAAATAAAAATAAAAATAAAAATAAAAATAAAAATAAAAATAAAAAATAAGAATAAAAAATAAAATAAAAATAAAAATGAAAATAAGAATAAATATGAATGACCCCAGGAGCAGCCCCGACATTCCCAAGTTTCCACCACTGCTCACTGGGATAGTTCCGTATAAAAATATTTTTCCAAAAATTTTCCACTCTTTCCAAAATAAAAAAAAATAATAATTTTATTTTTCCCCCTGCGCCAAGGCTTTTCCAGGTGCAGCAGGAAGAGGCAAAAGCTGGGATTGAGGCAGGGAGGGGAAAAACCGGCTCCGGAAAGTCCTGGAAAAGCTCCGGGTCAGCGGGAATCCCGCGGGATTCCTGCGGCGGAAGGGAAGCTCTTCCCGAAGGGCCGAGGAAAAGCTTCCCGTGGGTACTCCAAGGTGGAAAAGGCAGAAATTTGGGAGCGTTGGTATTTTATTTTATTTTATTTTAATTTATTTTATTTTTATTTTTATTTTTATTTTTATTTTTATTTTTATTTTTATCTTTATCTTTATCTTTATCTTTATTTTTTTTAATTTTAATTTTTATTTTTTTATTTTATTTTTATCTTTATTTTTATTTTTTATTTTTTATTTTTATTTTTTTAATTTTATTTTTATCTTTATATTTTATTTATTTTATTTTATTTTATTTTATTTTATTTTATTTTATTTTTTATTTATTTATTTATTTATTTATTTAAGCTCAGGTTGAGGATCAGCAGGAATTCCCTCATGGAAAGCGCGCTCCGGGATCGGAATCGCCCGGGGAAGTTCGGATTTGCCGACGTCCCTGGGAAGTTTCCAAGGAATTCCTGGGTGTGGCGCTCACTGCCGAGGCCGGGGATTGGGCACAGCTTGGGAGAGATGATCCCGGAATTCCGACCTCAATGATCCCAGAATTCCGACCTCAGTGATCCTGGAATTCCGACCTCAACGATCCTGGAATTCCGACCTCAACGATCCTGGAATTCCAAGCTCAGTGATCCTGGAATTCTGACCTCAATGATCCTGGAATTCCAACCTCAGTGATCCTGGAATTCTGACCTCAATGATCCTGGAATTCCGAGTTCAACAATCCCAGAATTCTGACCTCAGTGATCCTGGAATTCCAAGCTCAACGATCCCGGAATTCCAACCTCAGTGATCCTGGAATTCCAACCTCAGTGATCCCAGAATTCTGACCTCAATGATCCCGGAATTCCGAGCTCAATGATCCTGGAATTCCGACCCCAACGATCCCAGAATTCTGAGCTCAATGATCCTGGAATTCCGACCTCAATGATCCCAGAATTTCCACCTCAACGATCCTGGAATATCCGAATATTTCCATCCCGGAAAAGCGGTTTTGTCTCTGCTCCTGGGAGATTTTCCCTGAGGAAATCACAGAAATCTGGGATTGAAGTTCGTCCCAGAGGAGCCCCAGAATCCCGGGAAAAAGGGGAGGGGGCGCCCCGGGATCGGGAATTTCCGGCTCCCTCAGCAGAGGGCAGCAATGGCCCGGAGCTCCAGAGCCGGGAAATTCCCAATGGGATTGGGGGGGGGGGGGTAAAAATGAAAATAAAAATGAAAATAACAATAAAAATAAAAATAACAATGAAAAACAATAACAATAACAATAAAAAATAAAGATCAAAATCAAAATTAAAATATAAAAATCAAAAAATAAAAATCAAAATATAAAAATCAAAATATAGAAATAAAAATAAAAATAAAAGATAAAGATAAAGATAAAGATCAAAATCAAAATCAAAATCAAAATATAAAAATCAAAATATAAAAATAAAAATTAAAGTCAAAATAGAAATAGAAATAGAAATAAAAAATAAAAATAAAGATAAAGATAAAGATAAAGATAAAGATAAAGATAAACATAAACATAAACATAAACATAAACATAGACATAGCATAAACAGGAACACAAACATAAACATAAAGATAAACATAAAATAAAGATAAAAATAAAGATAAAATAAAATATATGGATAAAGATAAAGCTAAAAATAACCAAACAAACAAACCAAAAAAAAAACCACAAAAAAACCCGAAACAAAAAAAAAACCACAACAAAAACAGACCACCGCCAAAACAAAACCCAAAAAACCAAAAAAAAACCCCCAAAAAAACCCCCAAAACCCAAAACAACCAAACCAAACCAAATGCAAACAAATAATAAAACAACCACCCAAACCCACCCACCCACAAAAAACCCCAAAGAAAAAACGAACAACAACCACAAAACACAAAAAAACCCCAACAAAACAAAAGCGAAGAACCCAAACCAACAAAACCAAAACCAAAACAAAACCAAAAGAAACAAAAACAAGAAAAAGAAAAACACCAAAACCAAAACCGAACAAAAAAAAAAAAAGTGGGAAGAGAGCAAGGATGGGATGCAAAAAAAAAAAAAAAAAAAAAAAAAAAAAAATAGAATAAAATAAAATAAAATAAAATAGAATAAAATAAAATAAAATAAAATAAAATAAATAAAAATAAAATAAAATAATAAAAATAAAAATAAAAAAATATAAAATAAAATAGAATAAAATAAAATAAAATAAAATAAAAATAAAAATAAAAATAAAAAATAAAATAAAATAAAATAAAATAAAATAAAATAAAATAAAATAAAACAGATGTGGGGGATCCTGATGGAAACACAACCCCGCCCGCCGCCATCCATTGGATCCTCGTGGCTTTTTCCGGGAGCGCTTGGAATTACCCAGAGCTCCGGGAAGGATCGGACGGGACCGGGGCTAAAGCAGCTGCTTCCCGCTGGATCCGGGGCTTTGGGAAAGCGCCGGATTCTCCTTGGGATCTCCATCCCGACCCTCCCGGGGTCTCCTGGAGCCTTGGGGATCCAACCCCAGCTGCTGCTCCAGGGGCTCCGGAATCCTTGGGAATGGTTTGGTTGGGAAAGGAACCTTTAATCCCATCCCATTCCCACCCCGTTCCATGGGCAGGGGCACATTCCCTGATCCCAGGTGGATCCGAGCTGGGCCTTGGAAACTGCTGGGACATTCCCAGTCTAGTCCTGGAGATTCAAATCATGGAATCATGGAATGGTTTGAGTGGGAAGGGACCTGAAACTCATCCCATTCCCACCTCATCCACAGGCAGGGACAGCTCCCACTGTCCCAGGTGGATCCAAGCTGGCCTTGGAAACTCCTGGGACATTCCCAGCTCTCCCAGCCTGGCTCCAGAGCCAGAGGGGCTCTGGAATCCTGGGAATGGTTTGATCGGGAAAGGACTTTCAATCCCATCCCATTCCCACCCCATTCCATGGGCAGGGACACATTCCCTGATCCCAGGTGGATCCGAGCCCCGATGTCCGGGAGAAGCACCTCTGATCCCGGCAGAACATCCCTGCGGATCCGGCTTCTCCTGTGACTGCTCCAGCACTTTTGATCTTCATGGAATGGTTTGGGTTGGAAGGGATTTTAAGGATCGACCCATTCCCACCCCATCCATGGGCAGGGACACCTCCCACCATCCCAGGTGGATCCAAGCCCAGATGTCCAACCCGGCCCTGGATGCTCCTAAATCCCGAGTTATTGCTGGTTGGGATGTTCATGGAATGGTTTGGGTGGGAAAGGACATTAAATCCCATCCAGTGCCACCCCCTCCCACCATCCCAGGTGGATCCAACCTGGCCTTGGGCACTGCCAGGGATCCAGGGGCAGCCCCAGCCAAGCTGGGAATTCCAGCCCAGCCAGGAATTCCTGCCCCAATCCCAGCTCAAGGTCACTTTTCCCAGTGGGAAGCCATTCCCTGTCTCCTGTCCCTGCAGCCCTTGTCCCCAGCCCCTCTCCAGCTCTCCTGGAGCCCCTGCAGGCACTCGGAGCATTCCCTGGAGTTTTCCCTTCTCCAGGGGAACATTCCCAGCTCTCCCAGAGCAGAGGGGCTCCAGAATCCTGGAATGGTTTGGGTGGGAAGGGATCTTAGGGATCATCTCATTCCCACCCCATCCATGGGCAGGGACACCTCCCACCATCCCAGGTGGATCCAAGCCCCAATGTCCAACCCGACCTTGGACATTCCCAGGGATCCAGGGGCAGCCCCAGCAAAGCTGGGAATTCCAGCCCAGCCAGGAATTCCTGCCCCATTCCCGTGTCCCAGTCCGGACTCAGCCCCGGGAAGCTCCCAGGGGGAGACGGGACCTGAGGAGCCCAGGCAGGATCAGCTCAGGGTCTCCATATCCAGGGAATTGGGAATCCCTCCTCCGATGTTTGGCACAGCAGGGCCTGGATTGGGATCTCGGGCTTGCAACACTTCAGACTTTTCCATGCTTTTCATGGAATCATGGAATGGTTTGGGTCGGAAAGAGATTAAATCCCATCCCGTTCCACCCCATCCATGGGCAGGGACACTTCCCACCATCCCAGGTGGATCCAACCCGGCCCTGGACATTCCCAGGGATCCAGGGGCGCTGCCAGGGGCCCCTTCCCGGGAAGGTGTTTTGGAAGCACCTCCTGGCTGCCGATTCCCGAGGTTTTGGATCCTTTTGGATCCCCCAGAGTTGTCCCAGTGGAGCTGAGGCTCCTTGAGGGAATTTTCCTCCTGGAAATCACCAAGGAGCGGAAAAAAACAAAACAAACCCGGATTTTCTAGGATGGAAATATTTGGATATTCCTTGGGGATAATCCATCGATCCCAGATTTCTGTGATTTCCACCCAGAGCTCCCTCCTCCACTTCCAAACTCAACCTCGGAGCATCCCTGGCGGATCTTTCCGGCAAATATTCCAAGGAATTGCTGGTTTTTTTCTGGATGTGCCCACTAAACCAGGGCGGGGCTCGGGAATCAATTCCATAAAATGATGGAAAGTTGGGATGGAGGGACCAATCTGACAACAACAACAACAACAAAAAAAAGGAAAAGGAAAAGGAAAAGGAAAAAAGGGAAAAGGAAAAAAGGGAAAAGGGAAAAGGGAAAAGGGAAAAGGGAAAGGAAAAGGGAAAGGGAAAGGGAAAGGGAAAGGAAAAGGAAAAGGAAAAGGAAAAGGAAAAGGAAAAGGAAAAGGAAAAGGAAAAGGAAAAGGAAAAGGAAAAAAGAAAAAGATAAAGGAAAAGGGAAAAAGGAAAAAGGAAAAAAGGAAAAAGGAAAAGGGAAAAAGGAAAAAGGAAAAAAAAAGGAAAAAGGAAAAAGGAAAAAGGAAAAAGGAAAAAGGAAAATAGAAAAAGAAAAAGAAAAAGAAAAAGAAAAAGAAAAAGAAAAAGAAAAAGAAAAAGAAAAAGAAAAAGAAAAAGAAAAAGAAAAAGAAAAAGAAAAAGAAAAAGAAAAAGAAGGAAAATCAGCCATCGGAACATTTCTGCTTTAATTTCAGGCTTTTGGAAAAAAAATTCCAGTCTGGAAGAGCACGATCCGGGGGCATTGTTACAACAGAAGGTGAGAGGAGGGGAAAAAGGGGGCAGAGAGGAAAAATGTGGGATGAAAAATAAATTTTTTAAAAAAGACAAGGAATTATTAAAAAAATAAAATAAAATAATAATAATAAAAATAATGATAATAATAATAATAAATCAAATAAAAGGTATATCAGGCAGCCTGGCGGAATTCCAGGGTAGCAGGGATAAAGGGACAATTAACTGGGAGAAAGGAGTTTGGCACGGGAGGAATTCCAGCAAGGGATGGGCTGGGGAAGGGAATGAAAATACGGGGGGAACAAAACAAAAACAAACAAACAAACAAACAACCCCCAAAAAACCCCCCAAAACCCCCAAAACAAAAAACCCAAACCCAAAACCAACAAAAAATGCACAAAAAACCCAACAAACAAACAAAACCAAAAACAAACAAACAAAAAACCCCAAAAGAAACCCCAAAAAACCTCAAAAAAACAAAAAAACCCCAAAACTCCCCACAAAAAAACAAACAAAAAACCCCAAAACCCCACAAAACCAACAAAAAACCAACAAAACCCCCAAACAAACAGAAACAAAAACAAAAACAAACCAACCCCCCCCAAAACAACAACAAAAAAAACCCAACTCCCCCCAAAAATTTAAAAAAATACAAAAAAAAACCCCAAAAAACCCCCCAAAAAACCACAACAACAAAAAAACCCACACCCCCCCAAAAACCAACAAAAAACCCCAAAAAACAAACAAACAAAAAACCCATAAAAAATACAAAAAAAAGCCCAACCCCCCCCAAAAACCACACACAAAAAAACCCCCACAACAAAACCCACCAACAAACAAACAAATGAACAAACAAACAAACAAACAAAACCCACAAAAAACCCACAACACCCCACCAAAAAAAAACCCAAACCAACAAAACAAAACAAAACAAAACAAAAAAAATCGAGAAAATCCATTTCGGACGGGGGGCAATGGGAGCGATTGTTCCCCAGGGCCAGGGGGCTGGAAGAGCCACCCAAAGGTAATTCCAGGATAAATCAGGGGAGAGGAAAAAAAAAAAAAAGGACAAAAAGGAGATGGGAAGCTCCAGGCGGGAAAAGCAACAAGTGAGGAACGCTCCGAGGGGGGAAAACAAAAAAAAAAGAAAAAAGAAAAAAGAAAAAGAAAATATTCCGGCCCTGGCTGGAGCTCAGGGGACAAGCAGCTGAAAAATGTGCTTGGAAGGAGGATTTTTTGGGAGAGGAAAGGAAGGACAGGCCGCCGGGAGAGCTGGAATTCCTCACAGCATTCCGCCGCCGGCCCAGGAAAAGAGGCGAAGAAAAACAAGGAGGGAGAGGGGAGAAAGGGTTTGGAAAAAAAAAAATAAAATCGAGGGAGTTAACCCCGGGAAAGTGGTGGGGGAAGGAGCGGGGAAAAGTCTGGGAAATGGGATGAGGGGTGGGCTTGGAGCTGGGGAGATGCAGGGGAGGAAATTCCAAATCTGAGGAGTTGGGGTGAGAGCGGGAGAGCTGGGAAAAGGGAAAGGTGTGCCCGGCCTTCCAACAGTCTTTTCCTTTTCCTTTTCCTTTTCCTTTTCCTTTTCCTTTTCCTTTTCCTTTTCCTTTTCCTTTTCCTTTTCCTTTTCCTTTTCCCTTTTCCCTTTTCCCTTTTCCTTTTCCTTCTCCTTCTCCTTCTCCTTCTCCTTCTCCTTCTCCTTCTCCTTCTCCTTCTCCTTCTCCTTTCCCTTTCCCTTTCCCTTTCCCTTTTCCCTTTTCCCTTTTCCTTTTCCTTTTCCTTTTCCTTTTCCTTTTCCTTTTCCTTTTCCTTTCCCTTTCCCTTTCCCTTTCCCTTTCCCTTTCCCTTTTCCTTTTCCTTTTCCTTTTTCCTTTTCCTTTTCCTTTTCCTTTTCCTTTTCCTTTTCCTTTTCCTTTTCCTTTTCCTTTTCCTTTTCCTTTTCCTTTTCCTTTTTCCTTTCCCTTTCCCTTTTTCCTTTTCCTTTTCCTTTTCCTTTTCCTTTTCCTTTTCCTTTTCCTTTTTTTTTTTTTTTTTTTTTTTTTTTTTTGTTGTTGTTGGATTGGTCCCTCCATCCCAACTTTCCATCGTTTTATGGAATTGAATGCTGGGAATAATCCACGGAGCGGAGGTGACTCCGGAGCCGTAACCGGATGAGCAGGAAGGGGAAGGAGTTGGGACACCGAGCTGGGAGTGCGTGTCCATCCGTCGGGAGGGAGGAGGGCTCTGGAGAGACCTGGAATGGTTGGATGGGTGGGCAGAATCCATAGGGATGAGGTTTAATAAATCCGAGTGTCCAGTCCTGCACTTTGGCCACAATGACCCCCTGCAGCGCTACAGGCTGGGGATGGCGTGGCCGGACAGTGGCCGGGCAGAAAGGGACCAGGGGGTGCTGGTGGACATCAGCTGGACATGAGGCAGCAGAGTGACCAGGGGGCCAGGAAGGACAATGGCTCCTGGCCTGGGTCAGGAATGGTGTGGCCAGCAGGAGCAGGGAGGTCACTCTGCCCTGGGCTGGACACTGGTGAGGCCACACCTGGAGAGCTGTGTCCAGTGCTGGGTGTCCCAGGATGGACATTGAGTGTTGTGTCCAGCTCTGGGTGTCCCAGGATGGACACTGAGTGCAGTGTCCAGCTCTGGGTGTCCCAGTTCAGGATGGACATTGAGTGCAGTGTCCAGCTCTGGCCCCTCAGTCCAGGATGGACATTGAGTGCAGTGTCCAGTTCTGGCCCCTCAGTTCAGGATGGACATTGAGTGCAGTGTCCAGTTCTGGGTGTCCCAGGATGGACATTGAGTGCAGTGTCCAGCTCTGGCCCCTCAGCTCAGGATGGACATTGAGTGCAGTGTCCAGCTCTGGCCCCTCAGTTCAGGATGGACATTGAGTGCAGTGTCCAGCTCTGGCCCCTCAGCTCAGGATGGACACTGAGATGCTCAATCACGTCCAGAGGAGGCCCCGAGGCTGGTGAGGGGCTTGGAGCACAAACCCTGTGAGGAAGGGCTGAGGGAGCTGGGGTTGTTCAGCCTGGAGAAAAGGAGACTCAGGGGTGACCTCATCACTCTCTACAACTCCCTGAAGGGTGGCTGTGGTCAGCTGGGGGTTGGTCTCTTTCTCCAGGCAGCACAGTGCTGCACACTGCACTCAATGTCCATCCTGAGCTGAGGGGCCAGAGCTGGACACAGCACTCAATGTCCATCCTGAACTGAGGGGCCAGAGCTGCACACTGCACTCAATGTCCATCCTGGGACACCCAGAGCTGGACACTGCACTCAATGTCCATCCTGGGACACCCAGAGCTGGACATTGCACTCAATGTCCATCCTGGGACACCCAGAGCTGGACATTGCACTCAATGTCCATCCTGGGACACCCAGAGCTGGACACTGCACTCAATGTCCATCCTGGGACACCCAGAGCTGGACACTGCACTCAATGTCCATCCTGGGACACCCAGAGCTGGACATTGCACTCAATGTCCATCCTGGGACACCCAGAACTGGACACTGCACTCAATGTCCATCCTGGGACACCCAGAGCTGGACACAGCACTCCAGGTGTGGCCTCACCGGTGCCCAGCCCAGGGGCAGAGTGACCTCCCTGCTCCTGCTGGCCACACCATTCCTGATCCAGGCCAGAACGAGAGGACACAGCCTCAAGCTGCACCAAGGGAAATCCAGGTTGGATATCAGGAAAAAGTTTTTCACAGAAAGAGTGATAAAGTATTGGAATGGCCTGCCCGGGGAGGTGCTGGAGTCACCATCCCTGGAGGTGTTTAACAAAAGCCTGGATGTGGCACTTGGTGCCGTGGTCTGGTGTTAGAGCTGGGTTGGACTGGATGATCTTGGAGGTCTCTTCCAAACTAAAATTCTGTGATTCTGGGATTCTGGGATTCTGGGATTCTGGGATTCTGTGATTCTGGGTTTCTGTGATTCTGGGATTCTGTGATTCTGTGATTCTGTGATTCTGTGATTCTGTGATTCTGTGATTCTGGGATTCCGGGATTCTGTGGTTCTGGGATTCTGTGATTCTGTGATTCTGGGATTCTGTGATTCTGGGATTCTGGGATTCTGGGATTCTGGGATTCCGGGATTCTGTGATTCTGGGATTCTTTGATTCTGGGATTCTGGGATTCTGTGATTCTGGGATTCTGGGATTCTGGGATTCTGGGATTCTGAGATTCCGTGATTCTGTGATTCTGGGATTCTGTGGTTCTGGGATTCTGGGATTCTGTGAATCTGTGATTCTGGGATTCTGGGATTCTGGGATTCTGGGATTCTGGGATTCCGGGATTCTGTGATTCTGGGATTCTTTGATTCTGGGATTCTGGGATTCTGTGATTCTGTGATTCTGGGATTCTGGGATTCTGGGATTCTGGGATTCTGAGATTCCGTGATTCTGTGATTCTGGGATTCTGTGGTTCTGGGATTCTGGGATTCTGGGATTCTGAGATTCCGTGATTCTGTGATTCTGGGATTCTGTGGTTCTGGGATTCCGTGATTCTGGGATTCTGGGATTCTGGGATTCTGGGATTCTGTGAATCTGTGATTCTGGGATTCTGGGATTCTGTGATTCTGGGATTCTGGGATTCTGGGATTCTGGGATTCTGGGATTCTGTGATTCTGGGATTCTGGGATTCTGGGATTCTGGGATTCTGGGATTCTGGGATTCTGGGATTCTGTGAATCTGGGATTCTGGGATTCTGTGATTCTGTGAATCTGTGATTCTGGGATTCTGGGATTCTGTGATTCTGGGATTCTGGGATTCTGGGATTCTGTGATTCTGGGATTCTGGGATTCTGGGATTCTGGGATTCAGTGATTCTGTGATTCTGTGATTCTGGGATTCTGTGATTCTGGGATTCTGGGATTCTGGGATTCTGTGATTCTGGGATTCTGGGATTCTGGGATTCTGGGGTTCTGGGATTCTGGGATTCTGGGATCCTGGGATTCTGGGATTCTGTGATTCTGTGATTCTGGGATTCTGTGATTCTGTGATTCTGAGATTCTGTGATTCTGGGATTCTGTGGTTCTGGGATTCTGGGATTCTGTGAATCTGTGATTCTGGGATTCTGGGATTCTGGGATTCTGTGGGAGTGAAGCTGAGGCTGGAGCCTGGAAGCCGAGGTTGAGCATCCAGGAAATCTTCCCGGAAATCAGGAATTCCACCCTCTGGAGTAACCGTCCCATAAACGCCAGGAAGTTGAGGCTGGAAGCCTCCAAGGCCAGGATGGACATTGGGGCCTGGAGCATCCCGGGGTAGGGAGTGGGAATTGTCCCCGCCCGTGGGATGGGGTTGGAATGGGATGGGATGGGATGGGATTCAAGCTCCTTCCCAGCCCAAGGAATTCCAGCAGGGATGACGGGGATCAGCATCTCCGACTCCGCTCGGGGCTTTCCTTCTCCGTCTCATCCCACTTTTTCCTCTAAAACCCCTCGGCTGTTTTCCAGGAGAAAATGAGGAGCTGGAGGGAAAAGGGGGAAAGTTGTAGGAGAGTTAAAGCTTCAGTTCGAACCGCCCGGGGAGGTTGGTGACGTCCCTGGATCCCGGGAATTGTCCAAATCCAGGCTGGACGGAGCTCGGAGCAGCCTGGGATAGCGGGAGGTGTCCCTGCCCATGGATGGGGGGCGATGGGATGGGATTGAGGGTCTTTCCAACCCAAACCATCCCAGGATTCCCTGAGAAATTCCGGTTTCTTGTTGTTGTCACTCTGAGGTGATTCCTCTCGTATCCAGGATTTTATTCCCAGGGATAACCCAGGAGCTCAGCGATGATGAGGCTGGAAAACCAAATCCCAAGAGCGTGCCAGGGTGGGAAGTGGTGGGAATTTCCCGTGGGCACAGCAGTGGAAAGGGGGGCGGTGAGGGGGTGGTGAGAAAAACCTTGGGAATACGCGGATTTCCCAAGGAAAAGCGGGATCTGGGACACAGAGAGGATGAGGGAGGTTGCCTTTGCTGCCACATTCCGGGGTCCAGGTGTGACATCCCAACCTCTGGAACAAACATTCCCAATGTCCGAGGCAGGACACGGGGCAGCACCCCCACAGCTCCGGGGAGGGAATTCAAAGGAGGTCAAAAAGCCGGGAGAGGAGGAGGGAGAGAGAGAGGGGGGGAACGGGACACAAAATTCCATTAAAAAGACGAATTCCTCGTCCTCCCAGGCCTGGCTGGAAGCCCCGGCGGCGATCTTGGCCGGAGCAGCGCATTCCCTCTCCGCGGCCGCATCCCCTCCTCACAGCTTCCTCCCCCATTCCTCAAGTTCCTTCTCCCGGCTTTCTCCGGCATGGAGCCGCCGCGGGGAATCCCTTCTCATCCCGCTCCCTGCCGGGGCCTGGCCCGGGGGAAGCGCGGGGGACAGGCCGAGGCCGGAGTTGTTTGGTGTTTTTTTGGGTTTTTTTTTAGTTTTAGTGTTTTTTTTTAAGGATTGTTTAGCCTCAGCCTCCTCCGGAGCGCCGGTGCGCTCGTGTGTTTTTCCTTCCAGCCCACTCACGCTCTTCCCAGCAGGAAAAAAAATCCCCGGGCCAAGGGCACCCCAGGATCGCCCCGGCTTTATCCCGAAGGCGGCTGTTGTTGGTAAAGGGAAAACAGCCGGCCCAGGCTGGTGTGTTCCCCCCCCATTCCACTGATTTATTAAAATATGAATTAAAATCGATTTAATACCGATACCCAACTGTGACGGACAAAAGACGCTAATTGACAAAAAGGCTAATTAAGCATGCATAGTTTGTTCTCTGAAATGGGTCAGGGGTCTCTTGTGGGGAGTGGTCACCAAAAGGAAGAAGTAAAACTGGTCTTCCTCATTCTAATGATTTATTAAAATATGGATATCGATCTAATATCGATACACAACTGTGACGGACAAAGGACTCTAATTGAAAAAAAGATTAATTAAGCATGGGTAGTTTGTTCTCTGAAATGGGTCGGGGGTCTCTTGTGGGGAGTGGTCACCAAAAGGAAGAAGTCAAACTGGTCTTCCTCATTCTAATGATTTATTAAAATATGAATATGGATCTAATACCAATACCCAACTGTGACGGACAAAAGACTCTAATTGACAAAAAGGCTAATTAAGCACGCGTAGTTTGTTTTTTGAAATGGGTCGAGGGTCTTATGTGGGGAGTGGTCACCAAAAGGAGGAAGTAAAACTGGTCTTCCTCGTTCTAATGATTTATTAAAATATGAATATTGATCTAATACCAATACCCAACTGTGATGGACAAAAGACTCTAATTGACAAAAAGGCTAATTAAGCATGCGTGGTTTGTTCTCTGAAATGGGTCGGGGGTCTCATGTGAGGAGTAGTGACTAAAAGGAAGAAGTAAAACGAGTCTTCCTCGTTCTAATGATTTATTAAATTATGAGTATTGATCTAATACCGATACCCATAGAAAGTGAATGTTTATTGACGGCCGGGCAACGCTAATTGACAACAAGGCTAATTAAGCATGCGTGGTTTGTTCTTTCAAATGGGTCACCAAAAGGAAAAAGTGGGGAGTGGTCACCAAAAGGAGGAAGTAAAACTGGTCTTCCTCATTCTAATGATTTATTAAAATATGAATATCGATCTAATACCGATACCCATAGAAAATGAATGTTTATTGATGGCTGGGCTATGCTAGTTGACAAAAAGGCTAATTAAGCATGCGTAGTTTGTTCTCTGAAATGGGTTGGGGGTCTCTTGTGGGGAGTGGTCACCAAAAGGAAAAAGTCAAACCGGTTTTCCTCATTCTAAACGTTCAGCCTTTTGATGCATTCGTGACAAATGACTCCTTGCTAAAACCTGTAGTTTTCCTGTTCCCAGGCCGGTTTCTGGAGATAGAAAATTTACAATAATTTTGTGTTTTTGGGGGTCTATCGATCAATTTCCCTGTTTTTCGTCACAAGCCCAGCTTACACAAACATAAACCTGACAGGCAATGAGTTCTTAGATCCGGGATGGCTGATCTGAAATCCGGTCTCTCTTAACCATCCTCCGAATTTTAACTGATTCCAGCAAAGCTCATTTTTCTCAGCTAAATCGGCAATATAACCTTAGTTTTTTTAGTCTTCAAAATTAGCGTCTCACCGCCAGCCCGAAAGTCCCAGCTCTGCCTCCTTTTTTTTTTTTTTTTTTGTCTCCTGGAGAGCGGCTCGGCATTCCGGAGCTCGGAGCGCCGAAGGAATTCTGTGGCTGGGCTCGGCGAGGGAATCGCTTGGAAGTTACAGGGTCCACGTCTCTCTCTCCCGGTGTTTCCACCGAAAACGCTTCCCAAGGAGATCCTTCCTCTCCCTTGGTTTGGCCCTTTCCCAGGAAGCCGCTGGAAAAGTGGGATGCGGAGGAATCCAGGGGTTTCTTTTTGTCCCGGGATGTCACACCTGGACCCCGGATGCCGTTCCCCACCTGGCTGCTGCCACAGAGGGACCCAGGATCAAAGATGACCTCCATCATCCTCTCTGCATCCCAGATCCCGCTTTTCCTTGGGAAATCTGTTTATTCCCAAAGTTTTTCCCCCCCCTCACCGTCCCCCTTCCCACTGCTGTGCCCACGGGAAATTCCCACCACTTCCCATCCTGGCACGTTCTTGGGATTATCCGGGCAGCGGCATTCCCGCCCGGCCTGGTGGGAAAGAGGAGTCCGAGGTCATCCCAACCCCTCGGCCGTTTTTCCAGGAGAAAAGGAGGAGCTGGAGGAAAAAGGGGGAAAGTTGTAGGAGAGTTAAAGCTTCAGTTCAAACCGCCCGGGGAGGTTGGTGACGTCCCTGAATCCCGGGAATTGTCCAAATCCAGGCTGGACGGAGCTCGGAGCAGCCTGGGATAGCAGGAACCTGGATCCCAAATCCAGGGAGGTGGGAGCAGAAGGATCTCCAAGGGTTCTTCCCACAGGATTTTTTTTAGGGGAACATCCCGTTCCTGGGAATGCCATTCCCAAAAACCCCTCACTGCTTCCAGGGACTGTGGCCATCCCTCGGAAGAGATTTGTAGGGAAGGAAGCCCCTCCACACCCTGCCCATGGATGGGGGGCGATGGGATGGGATTGAGGGTCTTTCCAACCCAAACCATTCCCAGGATTCCCTGAGAAATTCCAATTTCTCGTTGTTGTCACTCCAAGGCGATTCCTCTCGTATCCAGGATTTTATTCCCGGGGATAACCCAGGAGCTCAGCGACGATGAGGCTGGAAAACAAATCCCAAGAACGTGCCAGGGTGGGAAGTGGTGGGAATTTCCTGTGGGCACAGCAGTGGGAAGGGGGACGGTGGGGGGGGGGGGGGGAACCTTGGGAATACGCAGATTTCCCAAGGAAAAGCGGGATCTGGGACACAGAGAGGATGATGGAGGTCATCTTTGATCCTGGGCCCCTCTGTGGCAGCAGCCAGGTGGGAAACGGCATCCGGGGTCCAGGTGTGACATCCCAACCTCTGGAATAAACAGGGCCACGGGATTTTGCTGGACAGAGAGGAACAGGCCTGGGGTCCTTTCCATAGGATTTCTTTTAGGGAAACATCCCATTCCTGGGAATGCCATTCCCAAAAACTCCTCAATGCTTCCAGAGGTTGTGTCCAGCCATTGGAAGAGATTTGTAGGGAAGGAAGCTCCTCCACATCCTCGGTCTGCTCCGAGGTCATGGATCACGAGGAACATGATCCTTATACAGACATCCGTGAATCCCTTGGGAACCTGGATCCCAAACCCATGGAGGTGGGAACAGAAGGATCTCCAAGGATGAGGGCCAGGGCCCTTTCCATAGGATTTTTCTTAGGGAAACATCCCGTTCCTGGGAATGCCATTCCCAAAAACTCCTCAATGCTTCCAGAGATTGTGTCCAGCCCTCGGAAGAGATTTGTAGGGAAGGAAACTCCTCCATATCCTCAGGTCTGCTCCGAGGTCATGGATCACGAGGAATGTGACCAAACCTCATACAGACATCCACACATCCCTTGGGAACCTCGATCCCAAACCCATGGAGGTGGGAACAGAAGGATCTCCAAGGGTTCTTCCCACAGGATTTTTTTTAGGGAAACATCCCGTTCCTGGGAATGCCATTCCCAAAAACCCCTCAATGCTTCCAGGGACCATGTCCAGCCCTCAGAAGAGATTTGTAGGGAAGGAAGCCCCTCCACACTCTCCCTCTGCTCCAAGGTCATGGATCACAAGGAATGTGATCGATCCTTATACAAACATCCTCAAATCCCTTGGGAACCTCAATCCCAAACCCATGGAGGCTGGAGCAGAAGGATCTCCAAGGACAGGGCCAGGGCCCTTTCCATAGGATTTCTTTTTAGGGAAAAATCCCACTCTTGGGAATGCCATTCCCAAAAACCCCTCAATGCTTCCAGGGACTGTGGCCATCCCTCAGAAGAGATTTGTAGGGAAGGAAGCCCCTCCACACCCTCGGTCTGCTCCAAGGTCATGGATCACAAGGAACGTGACCAAACCTCACACAGACATCCACGCATCCCAAGATATCCTCAATCCCAAACCCAGGGAGGTGGGAGCAGAAGTATTGGAAAGCAGGCTGGTGGTGTCCGATGAGAGAGATGATCTGGAGAGCAGGACGCTCTTTGGGACACGTGGTTTATTGGTGGTGGGAAGGCAGCCTGACTGGGGAAGAGTCCAAAGGTCTGAAGGGACAGGGATCCAGCAGAGCAAGAGAGCAATTTACCTGTTCCATCCCATTTTAACCCTTTCTATCGTGAATATTCTAATGAGCATCAACCAATCACCTCAAGGTACAAAACCTACAGAATCTACACACAGCCTATGGGAACTACAACATTACAATGCTACTCTACAGACCAAAATCCTGAAAAAACCACCTCATCCCTGATACCTGAGAAGGTCCAACCCTTTATTCATCCTTTTGTCCTGGCAGGGGTGTCACTGAATCACCCAGCTCAGTCTTTTCAGCTGTTTAATCACCTTCTTCCTGCTCAGCACCCTACAGTTCAAATTTTGCTTTCAATTCTATTCCTTGTGTAGGTTTCATACTCTTAGAATCTTTTACCAATAAATCATCTCTGCAGGGCCGAGCTACTTCATCCTCTCCAACAAATGATCACGTAATTAATTATCTGTCTATAAGATGACGAGCTGGGGGCAGGCGGGGCAGTCCTCACCTGTCGCCCCCAGGTGCTGTCCAGACCTCGGCAGAGCTCAGGGAAAAGTACAGAGATAAGATAAAATAAACAAATAAAACAAACAAGGAGAGAAACCTTGAAAAAGAAGATCTAAAGGCTCCTCGTCTTTTCTCGGGGCTTCTTGAAGGACAAAGGGCAGCAGAGACCACCCTGGTCTCGGGCCAGCAGAGACCCCGAGAACCCCAAACCCATCTCCGAAGCTCCCAGAGCACATCCTCCCCCCCGGGGGAAGGAGGAATCAGGCACGCCAAGGTCATCCTTTGCATAATTTATCTTATTTATTTATCTTGGAGAACCGGGAGGGCTTTACTTCTCCCGGGCTGTCCAGGAATCCAAGTGCTGAAACCAACACTAAGTCAACAGCACTTAAGAGCGATGAAATAAATTCTTCAGGAACCATCCAGCCCCGAGGAGCTGACAAGGAAACCAAGGGGGGGGGGGAATATTGGGGATTGTTTTTATTAAAAATTCCTTGGTTCCTGCCAGCCGGCATTGTCTGTGTTCCTTGGATGCGGCCTAGGCAGAGACACCGGGCCGAGGCCTAGGCCCCGGAGTTTATTTAGTCTGCTGCCTGCAGCAAAAGGAAAACAGAAAGCTTAATAAAAGATTTCCTTCGGCGGCGGGGAGCCCCTGCCACTCGCAGATGGGGAAGATAAGGAAGGGAGGGAGGGGGATAATCCGGCATTCCCGAGCCCAGGGAAGGGGAATTTATCTCCAGCCTCTGGTGAACCGCAGGCCCCGGGGGCTGGGAAGTTTAAACTGTTCTTAATTGTGCTGCAAAAGCTCGAAGGAAAATATTTTCTTTTTTTTTTTTTTTTTCGATTGCCCCGGCCTTTTTTTTTTTTTTTTTAAATCCAAATGTGATTTATATTTGGCCTTGCCCCCTTTCCCCTCCCGCCGCACCGATTCGCGGCTCCGTGACCTCTGGTGTGGAATTCCGCCAGGAATTCCGCGGAGCTGGGAGCTTAATTTGGGAGCCTGGGTTCAGCCGGGCCCCGAAAATTCAGGATTGGGTTCCGTGGTTCTGCTCCCCATCCTCTGGTTTGCCTGGAGAGAGGTTTGACCCCGTTATTCCAAGATATTGTGCCCGTTGTTCCTTTCCTCGGGAATCCTGTCTGTGTGGCAAGTATTCCAGGTGCTGGGGAGTTTCTTTGGACCTTGGAAAAAGGAAATATTCCTCAGCTTTGGGGTCTTGGAGATGGAAGTTTCCCTCGGTTTTGGTGTTTTCCCTCCCAGACCTCCAACCTGCCTCTCCCCCCACTGTGGTTCCTGCCAGAGCAGGGGATCCAGAATTCCATAGAACTTCTTCCCGGTGTTCGGCCCAGCCAGAAAATCTCCAGGATTTTGTCAGGCCAGAACAATGAAGAGGGAAAGAATTCCCAAATCTTTTCCAACCTTTTTTTTTTTTCTTTCCCCCAGCAAGGAAATAAAAGCAGACAGAAGATTCCCTCCTCGGATGCCCCGCAGGAGGAAAGATCCAACCAAAGGCTTTCCAGGGACCCTGTGGAAAATCCGAGCAGATCCCTTGATTCTCCTGCATCCCACAATCCCATTATTATTTTTTTTTTAATAAATCCACAAGGAATTTGCTTCCTCATCCTCAAAACTCATCTCCCAAAATCCAGGCCGAGGTTTGCCGGGTTAAAACTTCCCAGGGCCCTCATGGCAAAATCCTTGGAAATTCCAGAGAAGGGGAACTGATCCCTACATTTCAGCAGGCCGCGGATGGGATTCCACCAAATTCCTGCCGCCCCTGGTCTGCAACTCCGGATTAATTTAGATGGGAATCTTTTCCCTAAATACCTCTTTTTTTTTTTTTCCCCCTCTTTGTTCCACCTGGGAAGGAATGTGGCTCCTGCATTGTCTCCAAACCCACCACGGGGCTGAGGTGGAGTTGTTCCAGAAAATTCCAGCCAGCCGGAATTCCAGCTGGATCACCCTTCCTCCTCCCCTTTCCCTCTTTTCCGTCCTTCCTTTAGGAATGGGATCCGCGCAGTGAAAAATCCCGGCGGTCGGGGCCATTTGGAGTTAATAATTCCATATTTTTCTGGAATTTCCTTTTTTTTTTTTCCGGGCCCGATTTTGGGTGCCTGAACCCAATATCCACGTTTCCTGCTGGGCTTAATCCCAATCCTTCCTCAAATTTTGTTGGAATAAAAAAAAAAAACCCAAAAAACTCTGTGGAGAGAGTTTGGCCACAGCTCCAACCGGAGCCAAAAAACAACGGGAAAAATCCCGAAGGAATTTTTTTATTTTAAAATGGGGGATTCGTAACGTTGGATACAAGGACGGGGCGGAAAACCAAGGAAAACCTTCCCACCCGAGACTCATTCCTGCTGCAGAGGGAAGAGGGAGGCAACCGGAAAACAAAACAGCCCTTCCCTACTAATCCTGGGGTGGTTTTTTTGGGATAATCGCAGCCTCAGGGATGTCTCTCCCGTTTCCAGGTGGGAATCACGGCCCGGACCCAGGGCCCTGGATAATTTGGGATGTCCACGCAGCCGCCAGCAGGAACGGGGCCGGTTTTTCCAACCCCCAAATTCCAAGGGGGGATTCCAGTTATTCCGGCCCCCTTGGAGGTATCCAGCTCTCCGTGACCCCCAGCGGGAATCGTTTCGGGATCCAAGGAAGCGGCCGGAGCGTCCCAGAGTGTTTAGCAGGATATTTGGGGTGAGAATTGGGGAAAAAAAGGGATTTTTCCTGGAGGGGAAGGTCTGAGCAAGGAAAGGATGGGGATGGATGGGGATTCCCGATCCTTGGCGCTTCCCAAGGGAATGCCAAGAGGAGGCAGGGATTGCAGCGGGGCTGAATCACCCCGTGAGGACCCCAAAGCCCCGCTGAGCTCCGGGAGACCCCAAAACCTGGGGAATTCATCAGGATTCACCCTTTGGAATGGGTGTCACTTCCAGCTGAACTCCGGCCACCTCTCCTTGTGTCCCTCCCAGTGGCTTCCCCTTGTCCTGCCAATTTTTTAGGGAATCCGAGCTGATTTTGGAGGTGCCGGAGCAGAGGAACGTGGTTTAATCTCCTGGGTTTGTTTTTTTTTTGGAAAAAAAATGGAAAAGTTTTTTCCACCTTCTGGGAATGGTGTCACCCTCATTCGCCCTCTGCCCTTGGCGGATGGGGAATGATGTCAGAGGGATTCAAGAATTCCCAAAGGTTGTTCCTGTTCCTCCAGCTCCATCAGGGCATGGAGCTGCTCAGCACATCACAGGAGGAGGAAAATCCCACAATCCCAGAATCCCTGAGGTTGGAAAAGCTCTCCGGGGTCATTGAGTCCCAACCTGTGCCTGATCCCACCCTCCTGGGAATGCCGCATCCCTTCCCACCCCGCTCCAGCCCTTGGAGCTGGGATCAGGTGGGAAAGCCCTGAAGCCCCGAGGTGTTTCCCTGGAACGCTCCTGGATCTGTCCCAAACTGGCCCATCCCTCTCGCCAGCAGCCTGGTGGAAAAAATTCCAGCTAAAATCAGGAGAACTTCCAAGGAAGTCCTGAACCTTATCCTGAATAACCCGAGATGGGGGGGAGAAAAAAAAACAAAACTCCGGGTGGGAAAATCCCAAAGGTCCCAAATTTTCCCTGCCAGGTATTTGTGCTCCGCTGCCTCGCGCCATTCCCTTCGCGTCCGGCCGGCGGATATTTTTCCATAGAGCGGGAATGCTGATCTTGGCAAGGAGCTGAGAGCAAAAACAGGGAAGCGCCGATGAGCTCCGAGCCGTCGGGAGAGCTGCTGGGAGCAGCGAAGAGCCGGGAGGGCTGGAGAGGGCTCGTTCCACATCCACAATTCCCAAGGGATTTGGGAAGGATGGGGGGAACCCTGCCATCCCAAAGAGCAGGAGCCTGTCGAGGAGCAGGGCTCGCTCCGCATCCGCAATTCCCGTGGGATTTGGGAATGGTGAGGGGAATCCTGCCATCCCAAAGGGCGGGAGCCTGCCGAGGAGCAGGGCTTGCTCTGCATCCAGAATTCCCGGGGGATTTGGGAAGGGTGAGGGGAACTCCTCCATCCCAAAGGGCAGGAACATGCTGAGGAGCAGGGCTCGGTCTGCTTCCACAATTCCCAGGGGATTTGGGAATGGTGAGGGGAACCCCGCCATCCCAAAGGGCAAGAACATGCTGAGGAGCAGGGCTTGCTCCGCATCCAGAATTCCCAGGAGGATTTGGGAAGGGTGAGGGGGACTTCTCCATCCCAAAGAACAGGAGCCTGCCGAGGAGCAGGGCTCGCTCCGTGTCTGCAATTCCCAGGGGATTTGGTTTTGGGGGTTTTTTTTGGGGTTTTTTTTTGGTGGTTTTTTTGGGGGTTTTTTTGTGTTGTTTTTTTGGGGGGGGGGGTGTTTTTTGGCTTTTTGGGGTTTTTTTGTTTTTTGGGGGGGTTTTTTTGGGGGGTACTTTTTTGTTTTTGTTTTTTTTTGTTTTGGGGGGGTTGGGTTTTTTTTGTTTTTTTTTTTTTGTTTTTTTGTTTTTTGTTTTTTTGGGGGCGGGGTTTCTGGTTTTTTGGGTTTTTTGGGGGGGTGGTTTTGGTTTTTTTTTGTTTTGGTTTTTTGTTTTTGTTTTGTTTTGTTTTGTTTTTTTGGGGGGGTTTTTTGGTCTTTTGGGTTTTTTTGTTTTGGGGGTTTTTTTTGGTTTTTGGGGTTTTTTTTGGTCTTTTGGGTTTGTTTTTTTTTTTGTTTTTGTTTTTTGGGGGGTTTTTTTGGTCTTTTGGGGGGTTTTTTGGGTTTTTTTGTGGTTTTTTTTGGTTTTTTTGCCACCACCCCGGGACACGAGGTGACAGCCCGGCCGGGGCCGGACGGTGACGCCATCCCGGCGTTCCCGAACATTTGTCCTCGGGAAGAGCCAAGCCCGGCATCGTCACCACCAACAAAGATTCCCCACAAAAATCCGGGATCCGGGACGTGCCGGCCCCGCTGTTCCCGCCTCTCCCGGCCCCGCTTTGCGCAAAGCCGCCTTGGGAAGATCCCAATTAATCCCTTCCATTAATTATCCCTCCCTTAATGAATTCTTGGCTCCCCTCTTAACGAGCTCCCTGCTCCGGCCTCCTTCAGCCTTGGAAAACACCGGGAAGAGGAGCCAGGAATTCTCGCCCTCCCATGGCTGGGAGGGCAGCGGGAATTGTTGATCCCGGGAAAATGGGAGCTTCCCAGTGAAGGGCGCCAAGGATCCCAAATCCCGAAAATCCGACAGGGATCGGGGTTGAGCCGGGAGCCGAAGGGAGGAGAGGAGTCAAAAGGCTGGAAAACCAAAACAAGGGAATTTTCCAGAGGCTGAAGGAGAGGGAAAGGGGCTCGGAAGCGTGGAAGGCACGTGGAATTCCGAGGGAGGAATTAAATCTGTGCAATTCCCAGAATGAAGCTGTATCCGTAGGGAAGAGTGGCCTGGATGTGGTTGGGATGCTTGAGGGGGGAAGGGATTTTATCGACAGCCATGGAATTCCAGAGGGAAGGGAAGTTCTGGGAGGTTCAGGGAAGGGAACTTCAGGGAAGTGACAATCCCAGAAAAGGTGTATTCCTGCAATTTCCTTGTGTATTCCTGCAATTTCCTTGTGTATTCCTGCAATTTCCTCATGTATTCCTGCAATTCCATGGGTATTCCTGCAATTTCCTGGTG
Organism: Phylloscopus trochilus trochilus; assembly: GCA_016584745.2. Classification (NCBI taxonomy): domain Eukaryota; kingdom Metazoa; phylum Chordata; class Aves; order Passeriformes; family Phylloscopidae; genus Phylloscopus; species Phylloscopus trochilus. The sequence goes on along the minus strand of WQNJ02000076.1, from coordinate 88,735 downwards.
TATTCCTGCAATTCCAGGTGTATTCCTGCAATTTCGTCGTGTATTCCTGCAATTTCCTGGTGTATTCCTGCAATTCCAGGTGTATTCCTGCAATTTCCTCGTGTATTCCTGCAATTCCTGGTGTATTCCTGCCATTCCAGGTGTATTCCTGCAATTTCGTCGTGTATTCCTGCAATTTCCTGGTGTATTCCTGCAATTTCCTCGTGTATTCCTGCAATTTCCTTATGCATTCCTGCAATTCCAGGTGTATTCCTGCCATTTCCTCGTGTATTCCTGCAATTTCCTTATGCATTCCTGCAATTCCAGGTGTATTCCTGCAATTCCAGGTGCATTCCTGCAATTTCCTTATGCATTCCTGCCATTCCAGGTGTATTCCTGCAATTTTCTGGTGCATTCCTGCAATTTCCAGGTGTATTCCTGCAATTTCCTCGCGTATTCCTGCCATTCCAGGTGTATTCCTGCAATTTTCTGGTGCATTCCTGCAATTTCCAGGTGTATTCCTGCAATTCCTGGTGTATCCCTGCAATTCCAGGTGTATTCCTGCAATTTCCTGGTGTATTCCTGCCATTCCAGGTGTATTCCTGCAATTCCAGATGTATTCCTGCAATTCCAGGTGTATTCCTGCAATTTCCTTATGTATTCCTGCAATTCCAGGTGTATTCCTGCCATTCCAAGTGTATTCCCTGCTCTTTTTCCTTGCCTTCGGTGTTTGGAAGTTCAGCAATGGAGGGGCCCCCTCCTCCCTCCTGCCATCGTCATTCCCGACTCTGGGATTCCAAAGGCTCCTGCATTCCGAAGGATTCCCACCGATTCCAGCTCATTTTTTTTTCCCGGTCAGTTCTCCCTGGAGCCTCCTCTGGGAGCCGGATTTTCCCTCCTGATTTCCTCAAATTTTTTTTACTGGAATTGTCCCAGGCCAGGTGGGAAGAACCTGGGATAACGGGAGGTGTCCGTGCCCACGGAATGGGATGATCCCTTAGCGCCCTTTCCAACCCAACCCCTTCCAAGGTTCTGGAATTCCAGGAATTCCACCCGTGCTCTGCTTCAGGCAAATCATTACTCCCACCTCCGGAAAAAAAATCGGGGAAAGAAAAAAAAAAAAAGGGGAAAAATAAAGAGGTTGGGTGGAATTACGGGTCTGGAATTCATTCAGGATGTGGAAAAACTTGGGATTTGGGAAATTGGAATTCATTCAGGATGTGGAAAAGCTTGGGATTTGGGAAACTGGAATTCATTCGGGATGTGGAAAAGCTTGGGATTTGGGAAATTGGAATTCATTCAGGATGTGGAAAAGATTGGGATTTGGGAAATTGGAATTCATTCAGGATGTGGAAAAGCTTGGGATTTGGGAAACTGGAATTCATTCAGGATATGGAAAAGATTGGGATTTGGGAAATTGGAATTCATTCAGGATGTGGAAAAGCTTGGGATTTGGGAAACTGGAATTCATTCAGGATATGGAAAAGCTTGGGATTTGGGAAATTTGGAAAAATAAAGAGGCTGGGGGGAATTACGGGTCTGGAATTCATTCAGGATGTGGAAAAGCTTGGGATTTGGGAAATTTGGGAAAATAAAGAGGCTGGGGGGAATTACGGGTCTGGAATTCATTCAGGATGTGGAAAAGCTTGGGATTTGGGAAACTGGAATTCATTCAGGATGTGGAAAAACTTGGGATTTGGGAAATTTGGAAAAATAAAGAGGCTGGGGGGAATTACGGGTCTGGAATTCATTCAGGATGTGGAAAAGCTTGGGATTTGGGAAATTGGAATTCATTCAGGATGTGGAAAAGCTTGGGATTTGGGAAACTGGAATTCATTCAGGATATGGAAAAGCTTGGGATTTGGGAAATTTGGGAAAATAAAGAGGCTGGGGGGAATTACGGATCTGGATTTCATTCAGGATGTGGAAAAGCTTGGGATTTGGGAAGTTCTCCGCCTGTTGTGCTGATGAATTCCGTGAAGCCCAACCAGAGGAGCCGCAGTTTATCCTTAGAAGAGGAGCAGGAAGAATCCCAAAGGGAATTCCATGGACTCCTGGGATTCATTGCCCAGCCCATCCTGACTGGGAAAAGTCGGGAAATCCATTCGGAACCAGTCCTAAATCCGTATTCTGGGTCCCAGTGGAATTCCATGTTCCAGCGGGTTCGTGTCCTTCCCAGGAAAACGATTCCTGGTTATCCCTTGGGATTCCCTCCGGGAGCCACGGGAACACCCTTGGTTCTCACGGCATTCCCCAGATCCCGATCCAGAGCCCAAATCCCGTTCTGGAATGACCCCAAATCCACACCCCGGGGAGCCGTGTCCTGCTCTCAGCTCATTCCCGGCTTCCCTGCCCAATCCCATTTATTGGGGATTTATGGTTCTCCACAGGGTTTTTACATTCAGCTGCCTCCCCTGGAAAACCGCGTTTTTATGGATCTTGGATCCCACCCTTTTCCCTGCGGCTCCTCCAGGAGGATTTTTTTCCCCCTCCTTTATTTATTTTTTTATTTTATTTTATTATTTTATTTTATTTTATTTTATTTTATATTTAATTTAATTTAATTTAATTTAATATTTTAATTTATTTTTATTTTTATTTTATTTTTTTATTTTGTTTTTATTTTATTTTATTTTATATTTTATATTTTATTTTTATTTTATTTTATATTTTATTTTATATTTTATTGTATTTTATTTTATATTATTATTTTTATTTTATATTATTTTATTTTATTTTTTATTTTTTATTTTATTTTATTTTATATTTTATTATATATTTTATTTTGTTTTTATTTTATTTTTTATTTTATTTTATATTTTTTATTTTATTTTATTTATTTTATATTTTATTTTATATTTTGTTTTGTTTTTATTTTATTTTGTTGTGGGTTTTTTTGTATTTTATTTTATTTTATTTTATTTATTTATTTTAATTTTTTTTTGTATTATTTTTATTTTTTGTGTTTATATCCCAATTTCAGAGCTCACCACCGGCTCCTGTCCCCTCCTTTATTCCCACCCACCCATCCCAGAAAATTCCTTACCCACAGGCCCGGTTTAAAAGGCCGCAGTTTTTTATTTTTAATTTTTTTTCCAGGATTGGATCATCCTTGGCTTCCCGAGAGCAGCGCTTGGCTCCGAGAAAAAACTGGGAAAAGGGATCGTTTGACAGCCGGCCGTGCCGCTCCGGGATTTTTTAGAGGGAGAGAAGGGAAATCCTTTAAACATTCGGGATGATATCCCTAAAAATAAAAATAAAAATAAAAATAAAAATAAAAATAAAAATAAAAATAAAAATAAAAATAAAAATAAAAATAAAAATAAAAATAAAAATAAAAATAAAAATAAAAATAAAAATAAAGCCCCATCGGCTCCACAGGGCCAATTGTTCCCTCTGGGATGGGCAGGATTGATCCCAATCCCAAGGTTTCCCAAAGGGAACCACGGCCGGCCGACGATTCCCGGTGTTATCCGGTTATTTATTTAAAGCCGGATTTTTCCAAAGGGGGAGAGAGGCTCAGGGATCAATCCCTGCTGGATTCCGGCAGGAAAATGGGAATGCAGAGCAGCTCTGGCCTCCGTGCCAAGGAAAATCCCGTTGGTTTGGGGTTTTTTATTTCGGGAATCATGGCAAATACCGATTAAAAAAGGACGGGAACGACCTCGCTCCGTCCCTTGGGATGGGATTTTCCAGAGGGGGTCTGGATGTCCCATCCCTGCGGGGATTTGAGGATGGAGATCTGGGAAAACTGGGAAAGGTGAGTTAGGGATGGGTTAAAAAGGTGGAAAATCCGAGTCAGAATCATGGGAAAAAAAAATAAATCTTCATTTCCCTCTATGGATCCACAAATTCCATGGATATTTTTCTAGGATCCCCCTTTGTGAAAAGCTTTTTCTGGGAATGAGAGAGGATTTGGAGCTTCCCAGCTCTGTCAAACGTGGCAGGGATGAAAGGGGAAAACTTCGGGATTTTGGCGCATCCCAGCATTCATCCCTTTGGGAATCGTCCTAATTACAATTACAGTTACAGTTTACAATTTACAATTTACAATTTACAATTTACAATTTACAATTTACAATTTACAATTTAAAATTTACAATTTACAATTAACATTTACAATTTACAATTAACATTTACAATTTACATTTACAATTTACATTTACAATTTACAATTTACAATTACAATTACATTTACAATTTACAATTTACAATTTACAATTTACAATTTACAATTTACAATTGACAATTTACATTTACAATTACAATTACATTTACAATTTACAATTTACAATTTACAATTTACAATTTACAATTTACAATTGACAATTGACAATTGACAATTTACATTTACAATTACAATTACATTTACAATTTACATTTACAATTACATTTACAATTACAATTGCAATTGCAATTACATTTATTTGTACACAGGGAATTTCAGCCGGATACGGAGTCGGCAGAGTGGATATTAGGGAATATCCATGGAATTCCGGGATATTTTGGTGACCAGGATTTTTTAGCTCCATACAGGCAGGCTTGTTCCAGCCACGGAATGATCCCGGGTTTGGAAAACATTCCTGGAATTTCTGCTTCCGCATTCCCGACTCTGAGTTTGGGCTCAGATCCGAACTCAAACCGGGTTTCCAAGTGCAGATTTTTTTCCCCCTGTTCCGCGATTCCAAAGAATTCCATTTGTGGGCCAACCATCCAATGGGGCCCTGTCTTGGTTTGGACAGACAGGGATCCGCCAGGCAAAGCTGGAGTTTCCCTTGGAATGGGGAATGCAAACCCCTCACCCCCCTCCAAATGATCATTTTGCAATCCAGGAGCTCTCAGGCAAAGATTTGGGAATGGGAATAACAGTTCTGTACCGGGAATGTTGACAACACAAATGTAACAGGAAACAAAACCACGCAACCAAACCAGCAAACGAACAAAAGAACGATTTTGGAGAACCCTGAGAGAGTCAGAGCTCCAACCTGACACCCTGTGGGTCAGGGGGTTGGGAGCAGCCCCACAGTGAGTCCTGCTGGGGTGGCAGAGGTGGTTCTGGTGGGGCAGAGATGATCCTGGAGAACCAGGGACCAGGGATGGTGAGAAGGGTCCAGTGGTGGTGAGAAGGGTCCAGGGGTGGTGAGAAGGGTCCAGGGATGGTGAGGATGGTCCAGGGGTGGTGAGAAGGGTCCCAGGGGTGGTGAGAAGGGTCCCAGGGGTGGTGAGAAGGGTCCAGGGATGGTGAGAAGGGTCCAAGGGTGGTGAGAAGGGTCCAGGGATGGTGAGAAGGGTCCAGGGATGGTGAGAAGGGTCCATTGGTGGTGAGAAGGGTCCAGGGATGGTGAGAAGGGTCCAGGGGTGGTGAGATGGAGTCTGGTGTTGGTCCCAGCTTGTCGGGGCGATTCTCTGGGAAAAAAACAAACGGGACATGGGGAATTTCAGGAGATCCGAAGGTCCTGTCAAGGGTGGAAGGGGTGAAACGGGGAAACCCGGGAAGAAATTCCCGGTGAAACTCGGCAACCAATCCGGGGGTGAGGAATTTCAATCCGCCTCTCTTTTTCCCAGTGATCCGTTTTTTTTCTCTCCTCGTGAAAGCGGAAATGGCCCCAAACGACGGAAAAAGCGGAATTTTCCTGCTGATTACACCCCCCCCAAAAAATCAATTACATAAATTAACTCCCAACGGCTACAAACGGCCCCAGGACGACTTTGGAATAACCGCTCCAAGCTGGAAAATTTCAGGAATTATTTATCCTGTAAATCCCACATCCCTCTTTTTTATTATTATTAAAATCTGGATCTGGGTAAAGATTTCACATCCCATTAACGGGGTTTGGGGTTTTTTTTGCCCTTAATTAAAGAAACCGCCGGCAGCTCATTAATAACCTCGTTAGGAGGTGAGAATAATGAAAGGTTTTGGGGGAACTTCGGGAAGAAAGGGCTGGAAAATCCAACTGCTCCCAGGTAAAAAAAAAAATTCCTCAGCCATTTATCAGGAAAGGGCAAATCTCCCGGCTTCTGGCTCGCACACAGCGGCTCCTTTATTCGGGATGATTCAGCCTGGAAAAATCCTATTTATTCCCAAATTTTGGCCACCAGGCTGGGAAGCGATACCAGCCAAATCTCAGGATTTCTAATTCCCGGGAAATTTTGGCCTTTGGAAATCCGCTTTTTTTGGTCGGGGTTAAGAAAACAAAATTCTTTCCTTCGTTCCTGCCTCGGAATGAGACTTCTGACTCCAAAAAAAAAAACAAACCAAACAAACCAAAAAAAAAACCCCCTGGATTTGGAAATCTTGACCCGGGATCATTGTTCCCGTCCGTGGAAATGGGCGGGGTTTGGGAAGAAGGCTTTTTTTGGGAGCAGAAGCAAAGCTCCTTCAGGGATGTTATTCCCGATTTTTGTTGCTCAGGGGGTCTTTTTCCTCTCATGGGAGAGGATAAAAAACGGATTTTTGGAGCATGTGGGAAGGCGAAGGGAAAGCGACGGGAAGTTCCAGCAGGTTTTGGTGCTGGAACCTTGGTGTTTTGGGGGATGAGCTGGGAATGTCCAACCTGGAGAAGGGAAAAATTCCAGGGAATGCTGAGAGTGCCTGCAGGGGCTCCAGGAGAGCTGGAGAGGGGCTGGGGACAAGGGCTGCAGGGACAGGAGACAGGGAATGGCTTCCCACTGGGAAAAGTGACATTGAGCTGGGATTGGGGCAGGAATTCCTGGCTGGGCTGGAATTCCCAGCTTGGCTGGGGCTGCCCCTGGATCCCTGGGAATGTCCAAGGCTGGGTTGGATCCACCTGGGATAGCGGGAATCGTCCCTGCCCATGGAGTTGGAATCTGGTGATCTTTAAGTTCCCTTCCTACCCAAACCATTCCGTGATTCCATGAAGGTCTTTCCAGGGGGATCTTTCCAAGGAACACAATCCAGGACCGCCTTTCCCAAGCCGTGCCGAGCTGGGCTGGGTGGGGTGACGATCTCCAGGCGAAAGGCCACGGATCTCATTCCCAAGCTCTGGAATCTCCCAGTTTTCCCTCCGCGTTTTACCCTCAGTGCTTGGAGGAAGCCGGTGGTTTTTTATTAAGGAAAACTGCCGGAACTTGGATGAAGCTGCCCCTGGATCCCTGGCAGTGTCCAAGGCCAGGCTGGATCCACCTGGAATAGCGGGAATTGGCCCTGCCCATGGAATTGGAATGATCTCATCCACCTGGGATGGTGGGAAGTGTCAGGGTGGAACCGACGATCCCAAAGATCCCTTCCCACCCAAACCATTCCACGATTTTCCGCTCATCTCCTGCCCCACTCCAGAGTCCTGCTCCATGATGGTCCAGGCTCCCTTCGGCAGGAGAAGTTATTCCTGATTTCTTTTTTTTTAAGGGAAGAAATTCCGGGCGTTCCTTCCCGCTTCGCGCCAGACACGGGGGGTGGGCCCACCGCGCTTCCCAAGCCCGATCCATCTGGATTTCCCCACCTTCCAGCTTTTCCCCCAGGATCCAGAAGCTTCTCCCAGGACGTGGCCACACCCCCAGTGCTGCAGGAACTCCCCGGTGGGAGCCCTGTCAGAATTCCGGGCGCTTGGATCCGAGTGTTCCCTTCCTCTCCAGGAAACCACCAGGGATGAGTCAAGGTGGTGCCCGGAGCGAGGATTTTGGGATGGAGCTTCCCGAGAGCCGGGCCTGACCGCTGTGGTCAGGGACCAGGCCACACCAGACAGCCCCAGGGATGAGTCTCCTTCCCCTCCCCAATCCCACAAATCCCAGATTTCCAGCCTGACTCCCACAGCTGGGAGTTCAGCAGGAGTGGGGGGGGAAAAACTCATTTCCCCGGCGGATTTTTTTGCCTTCCGTCACTCGCCCAGGGTTGCTCAACAAGCCCGTGGCTCGGATCCAAGGGATCCGTGCCCCAAACCACCGGGAAAAGGGCCGGAGCGGGGTTTCCTCTCCCAGCCTGGCTCTCCTCCGGTGAATCCCACGCTCGTGGTGGGAAGGGAAGCAAAGCTGAGGCAACTCCAGTGAAGGGAAAGCGGCCGGAGAACCACAAGAAAAAACCTTCCCTGGGGTGGTTCGGGTCATCCCAAGGCAGGAGGGAGGTCCAGAGCCAGGAATTCTGGTGCTCAGGGGGCTTGGAAAAACCAGGATTTCTGGGGGATGGAGGAGAGAAAATGACATTTATTTATTTGTTGGTTTGCTCAGTGTTGATTTGCCCCTGGCCAGGGGAAGGAGGGAGGAGGCAAAAAACCCCTGTGGGCTTGGCTGAGACTGAAAAAATCATTTTTTACCGATGTTTTGGGTTATGGAACCCCAAAATGTGGATTTATTCTATTCCATCTGCTGAAAGCAGCTGGGGAATTGTTCTTCTTTATCTCTTGTAACTCTGGGAGGAGGGGGTTGGGTGCCTTCTGATAAGGGGGCAGCTGATAAAACCAGGTGGGGCAGTGTTTGTTATCTCTGTCACCTCAGGTCCTCCCTCCAGGGGGATATCTGCTGCTGAGGGACCATCCAGACACCCCCAAAAGCACAGATCCCCAAAGTAGAACGTCCGCATTCCATCATCCCATTGGGAGATGCTCCACCCAGTGGGAGGAGCCAACCATTCCCACCTGGATAAAAATGAGACACAGGAACACAGAAAGGATCCAGCTTCACCTGATTCCTGGAGGAAGACTGGACCCTTCTCACCATCCCTGGACCCTTCTCACCACCCCTGGACTCTTCTCACCATCCCTGGACCCTTCTCACCATCCCTGGACCCTTCTCACCACCCCTGGACTCTTCTCACCATCCCTGGACCCTCCTCACCATCCCTGGACCCTTCTCACCATCCCTGGACCCTTCTCACCACCCCTGGACCCTTCTCACCATCCCTGGACCCTTCTCACCATCCCTGGACCCTTCTCACCACCCCTGGACCCTTCTCACCATCCCTGGTCCCTGGTTCTCCAGGATCATCTCTGCCCCACCAGAACCACCTCTGCCACCCCAGCAGGACTCACTGTGGGGCTGCTCCCAACCCCCTGACCCACAGGGTGTCAGGTTGGAGCTCTGACTCTCTCAGGGTTCTCCAAAATCGTTCTTTTGTTTGTTTGCTGCTTTGGTTGGGTGGTTTTGTTTCCTGTTACATTTGTGTTGTCAACATTCCCAGTACAGAACTGTTATTCCCATTCCCAAATCTTTGCCTGAGAGCTCCTGGATTGCAAAATGATCATTTGGCCGGGGGGTGAGGGGTTTGCATTCCCCATTCCAAGGGAAACTCCAGCTTTCCCTGGCAAAGACCTGTCTGTCCAAACCAAGACACCAGGGGAAAAAAAAAAAACAAAAAACAAAACAAAAACAAACAAACAAACAAACAAAAAAAAAAAGAAGGGAAAAACTGGGAAGTTCCTGTAGATACCCCTCATTCCCAAGGGAGAATCCGGCACTTTTTTTTTTTTTTTTTTTTTTTTGCTGGATGAAAACTTTTCCAGGCCTCTGGCCTTGGACTAAGTAGCTCTCCAGATGTTGGGACACCACGGCTCCAGCGGGTCCCCGGCCTCCCTGTGGCCACCGAGCTCCAGATGTTGGCCCAGGAATCTGCCTTTGGAGTCATCTGCTGGAGGGAGAAGACGGGAATGGGTACGGGAATGGGGATGAGTCAAGCAGGGCGTGGAGCCGGAAAGGAAAGGAATGTTCCTCCCAGGCGGCTTCCATGGCCTTGGCACGTGGGATTTGTCCCGGGCTGGATGCAGGGATGGAAGTCCAACCCTCCCCTCGTGGATCTCGGGAAGTCCCCTCGGCCAAGAGCTCTTGGGCCAAAGGCTTTTGGGAACAACATTCCCTGGTGGTGCCGAGCTGGAAAAGCTACAAAGGTTTGGTCCCTCTGGTTCCCCGTTTCCAGATGGTTCCCGGTGGGATGGACCCGGCCCAGGGATGGGGACAGGATGAGAGGAAATGGTTGAGATTTAAGTTGGATATTGGGAGAAATTTCCCCATGGAAAGGGATCTCCAGATCTGGCACCGCTGCCCGGGGCAGGAGTGGAGTCCCCATCCATGGAGTTGCTCTGGAGCCAGGATGGGAGAGCTGGGAATGTTCCCCTGGAGAAGGGAAAACTGCAGGGAATGCTCCGAGTGCCTGCAGGGGCTCCAGGAGAGCTGGAGAGGGGCTGGGGACAAGGGCTGCAGGGACAGGAGACAGGGAATGGCTTCCCACTGGGCAAGGGGAGCTTGGGCTGGGAGCTTGGGCAGGAATTCCTGGCCGGGCTGGAATTCCCAGCTTGGCTGGGGCTGCCCCTGGATCCCTGGCAGTGCCCAAGGCCGGGTTGGACACTGGGACTTGGATCTACCTGGGATGGTGGGAGCTGTCCCTGCCCATGGAATGTGTGGGAATGGGTCGATCCTTAAAATCCCTTCCAACCCAAACCATTCCATGAAGATTAAAAGCGCTGGAGCGGTCACAGGAGAAGCCGGATCCGCAGGGATGTTCTGCCTGGATTGGAGGTGCTTCTCCCAGACATTGGGGCTCGGATCCACCTGGGATCAGGGAATGTGTCCCTGCCCATGGAATGGGGTGGGAATGGGAAGGGATTGAAGGTCCTTTCCCAAACCATTCCAGGATTCCACAGCCCCTCTGCTCTGGGAGAACTGGGAATGTTCCCCTGGAGAAGGGAAAACTGCAGGGAATGCTCCGAGTGCCTGCAGGGGCTCCAGGAGAGCTGGAGAGGGGCTGGGGACAAGGGCTGCAGGGACAGGAGACAGGGAATGGCTTCCCACTGGGCAAGGGGAGCTTGGGCTGGGAGCTTGGGCAGCAATTCCTGGCTGGGCTGGAATTCCCAGCTTGGATGGGGCTGCCCCTGGATCCCTGGCAGTGCCCAAGGCCGGGTTCCACCTGGGATGGTGGGAGGTGTCCCTGCCCATGGAATGGGGTTGGAACAGGATCATCTTTAATTCCCTTCCCACCCAACCTAATCCATGAATCCCTAAATCCTCTGGAAGCCATCCTGCTTTTTTCCCCGTTCCAGGCTGAGGGTCACACCTTGGGGTGGATTTCCTGGGAAATGTGGGGACAGCACTGAAAGTTCCAGGCCGTTTCCTGTTCCCGATTTTCCCCTTGGAACAGCGAGTGGAACCTCCCAGCGCCAGCTCCAGGTTAAAAATAGAGGCCCGGGATGTATGGAAAAGAGTTCACGACCCTACTGGGACAATTCCAGCCCCGGGCAGGTTTGGAATTACAGGGAACGGCGTGAAAATTGTTCCTGGTTTTTATTGGCGCGAAGGCGGCCAGTTCTATTTATAAAGGAAAGAAAAAGCCGGAAGGGAAGGAAAAGAAGGGAAAAATGAAAGGGAATGTGTGGAGCTCTCCGCCGTGTCCGGGGTGGAATTGGTCAGGACAGGCTCTGCTTTTCCTGCCGGCTGGAATTCCAGCCGTCCCCATGCTTCCAGATTGTCCTGAGGTGGTGGCACATCCCACGGAGGGCTCAGTCCATCCCTGCTGTCACCTCCACCTTGGGCTCCTCTAAACCACCCAGCCCGGGGAAAACTTTGCATCCCAACTCCTGGATGGTTCCCATTCCTGGGAATTCCAGGGTTCTCCCGGCGGCAGGGGCTCGATCCGATGTCTGGGATTGGATCCTGCCCCCACACAGGGATCCAGGGCCTCCTGGGAAGGAAAGCTGAATACCTGGGATGTGCTCGGAGAGAGGTGGATCCGTCCAGATATCCACTGGGAAAATTTGGCTCCCAAATTTTCCAGATCCCACATGCCAGCGGCGCCTTCCCGCACCTGAGAGCGGGAGTATCCACGGGATAAAACATTCCTCCCTCCTGGCATTTCCCCTTCAGCTCCAGAGCTTTTTTCCCAGGGCAGCAAGGAGATTCGTGGAGATGGAGAAACCAGAGGAACAACCGGATTCTATCCCAGAAACAGGGATGGTTCTTCCTCTTGGATATTATCTGGGATGTTTTGTTCCTCAAGGCACAACGGAGCACCCAGGGAGGGGGCTCCATCCATGGAAAACTCCTCATCCACACTTTCCTGAAAAAATCCATCTGGGATCTTCTTGTCCAGAGCACCCACCTTGCCCAGTCCACGACTTTTGGTGCCCGAAGTTCACCAGATATTTTTAATTTTTTTTTTTTCCCATCCTTCCCAGAATTTCCCGGGATTTCCAGCCCCGCCGTGGCTCTTGCTGAAATGTTCTGCCTCCTCCTCCTGAATCATCGGCGATTTTCCTGGAGCTTCCCTGAAATCACCCTTCCCGAGGGAAACATTAAAAAAAAAAAGAAAAGGGGGGGGAGAAATAAAAAATCGGGGAAAGCAGAAGAAAAAAAAATAAAAATTTTTTTTTTTGGAGAAATGTTTTCTCATCCCGAGCCAAGGAGAGGGAGAGGGAAATTCCCCTGGTGGGCGTCAGGGTTTGGTTGCGAAATGAAAACAAATGGCAGCTTCAGGGACACCTCGGCTCTTCCTGTGGCTTTTCCTTGGAAAAATTTCTTCCAGGCGGGGTGGCAGGGAGAGCACTCGGCTTCCCGGGAAGGGCCCATTCCCGTGGGATTGTTCCCCGGAATCAGCAGGGCCAAAGAATTCCGGGAGATCTTCCAGTTTGTCCTCTGTTCCCATTTTTTTAATCTTGGATGTTTTTTGTAGATCCAGCACCCTTCCTAAAGCCTGGAGTGATGGGGATTCCAAACTTTTCTTCCCAAAGGAGCTTCGCCTCCTTCACCTCGGGGAGGTGAGCCTGAATTCCCACCTAAATTTCCTTTGGAAAAACTTTTGGGCATAAATGATCTCCTTTCTCCCTGATGAATTCCAAGCCTTCAGTTGGCTTTTCCTTCACCCATTTCTTTGGATTCATCCCGGTTTGACTTCCGGGTCATCCCTTTGATCATCCCACCGGCGTTCCAAGGGAAAACCTCCGGTTTATCCATAAATTTCTTGCCAGGGCTGAGCCCATCCTGAACTATTTAATCCCACGGGAAGGATGTTTTCCTCATCCCTTTTCCACACCGCAAGCAGGAATTTGATTCGATTTGGGATCAATTTTGTAATCCATCATTTCTCCCTCCGAAGGCCCGGAGCTCTTTCTCCAGCTGAGATTCATCCAGGCAATGAATCTTCCTCCAAAAAAATAGTCCCTGCACGCGATTCCTTGAAATATTCCCTGCTTTTTCCATCCAGGTTTTTACTGCTTGGCCATGGGATTGGCTGCCCGGGCCAGGAGAGGCACAAATTTGGCTCCCAAATTTTCCAGGTTCAGTGGCCTCTCCTAAAAAAAAAAAAAAACAAAAAACCAATGCTCAAAATGAGCAGGGCAATCCAGCCCCGGTGGAATATCAGTCCCTGATATTCCAGGCGGAAGAACATCATCAATCCCAAGTTTCCTTGGCTTCGTCTGGGTGGGTATTTCCACAAAAAAAAGAAAAAAAGGGAATTCAACTTTGGATTTGGATTCTGTGTGATCCACCCCTCAATAAATGGGTTTTTCCTCTGATCCCAAAGGGAATGCTCATCCACAGGGAAAAATTCCAAAAGATTCCCTGGGTGAGAGCAGGGGCTTGCAGGAAGTCCGAACATGGAAAATCATGGAATGGTTTGGGTGGGAAGGGGCCTTAAGGATCATCCCATTCCAGGACTTTTTCCTTGGGCACCACTCACCGTCCCAGGCTGTTCCAAGATCTCTCCTTGGACATTTCCAAAAAAATTCCTATGGGTATTGCCATAAAAAACCACAAATTCAACTTTGGATTTGGATTCTGTGTGATCCATTCCTCAATAAATGAGATTTTCCTCTGATCCCAAAGGGAATGCTCATCCACAGGGAAAAATTCCAAAAGATTCCCTGGGTGAGAGCAGGGGGCTGCAGGAAGTCCAAACATGGAAAATCCTGGAATAATTTTAGGGGGAAGGGGCCTTGAGGATCATCCCATTCCAACCCTTCTTCCATCGGCAGGGACACCACTCACTATCCCAGGCTATTCCAAGGCCTTTCCTTGGACATTTCCAGGGATGGAGCAGCCTGAACCTCTCCAGGCTGTCACGGGGTGAATTCCCAAAGTGTTTTCCTGCTGGTGACACCCCAGGGGCAGCAGTGACCCTGCCGTGACTCCTGCATTCCCGAAAAAACCCCTTCCTTTGGAAGGAAACGCTTCTTCCCTGGAGACAGAGCCCTCCCAGCTCCCCCCCCCCCCCCAAAAAAAAATCCCCCTTCCCCACATCCACGCCTCTTTCACGGAGCCTTTCCTCCTTTGCCTGCTTCCCAAAAAACATCCCCGGTAGCCAAAGCCCCAAATCCATCTCCCGGAGCCGGCCGTGCTGCCGTGCCTGTTCCAAGATGTTTGCCGAGTTAAATCCCAACAAAAAAAAAAACAACGAAACCTCCCCTGCCATCCAAAGGCCATCCCCAAGTTAAAAACAGATGGAAAACGCTGGCAGCAGAGGGATGGATTTTTTTTTTTATTATTATTTATTTTTTTCCATGAATGATTCAGAAGGCCAGGAACAGCGGCCTAGGCCTGGCTTAAGGCCAGGAACAGCGGCCTAGGCCTGGCTTAAGGCCAGGAACAGCGGCCTAGGCCTGGCTTAGGCCCAGCACATCCTGTTGAGTCACGGCTGATTGTCTGCCCTCTAAGCTCGGCCTTGTCAGGACTTGTCAGCCAGGCCTGGCTCCCAAAAATATCCCTTCCCCACCCCCGGCCTGCCCTGCCCCAGGAATTCCGCAATAAATCCTGGCCCCGGGCACGGCCAGGAGCGTGAGGGAGGTCTGGGGAGGGGCCCAGAGGGCAGGGATGGGAGGCAGGAAAACACATGGATCATTCCTTTATCCTCTCGCCTGTTCCCACTTTTTTTTTTAAAAAAAACCACCAAAAAAATAAGTCGGTTCAGCCAGAAAAAAAAAAAAAATTAAGTCCCAACATTCCCAGTCCCTGGCCTGTCACTGATTTTTTTTTGTTCTTCTTTTTTCTTTTCCCAGGATAGCGGCAGGAATTTTGTCTGCCACTGGGTGATACCCTCTGCCCACGGACGGGATGGGAATTAGGGAATTCTGGGGATGGTGATTAATTAAAATCCATCCAATGCTGGGGTGGGGTGTTTAAGTGGCTCTTAACCTTTCACGCAGTGGTTTGCTGAGCCTGAAAAAAAAATTCCCAGGGGCAGGAAAAAAAAAAAGCCCCAAATCCAGCAAATCCAGGCCTTTCTGGATGGAAAATCATGGAAATCCCATTCTCAGCTACGTTTTTGGGAATTCCCAATAGTCCATGAATTTTCCTGCCCTGCAGAGATCCCACGTTTTGCCCTGATGTTGAAGGATCCGAACAGGAGAAGGCGGGGACGAGCTGAGCTTCGGATTCCCGCTGGAAAACTTCCCAAAAATCCCCAGCTGGAGGGTTGGGTTTGCCCTGGGTGATGGAGATAAGGCACATTTCCCCTCCGCAGATCCAGCCCGGAGCTCAACACATTCCCAAAAATTCAGGAACGTTCCGATTACCGTTCCAAATTCACCTCCAGCCCTCCAAGGAAAGGCGAAGGGAGATCTGCCTGAGACAGCAGCAGATCCAAGGATTTGTCCAGGCCTCTCCTGGTTTTTTTCGGGGCAGTAGCTCCGAAATTTCCCTTTCAAAAAAAAAAAATCTCCGGAGCACTTAGCTCTTGGAAAAAAAAAAAATTATTATTTTTTTTTTCTTCCCGGCGAAACCGCTCCGGGAGCTTTGCCACCTCCCTTGGATTCCCTCCTAAAGGTTTAATCCTCCAGATGGGGGAAGGAATTTTTTTTTTTCCGAGGAGGTTTTTTTTTTTTGGGAAAGGGATGGAAAAGACTCACGTGGGAGCTGCTCAACCCCAGGCCAAAGCACGGTCGAGGGAGAGCTCCCAAAAAATTCTTGGTGCCTGGGCTTGGAGTTGGTGCCACGGTTTTCCTGGAGGAGAGGAAGGGCCGGAGGCCACACACGGAGCGCCTTCCCGCTCCGCTTTTCCCTGATTTCCCGGATTTGGGAGAAGCCAGGCCTCCTTCTCCAGGGTGCAGTCCAGCCCTCGGGAATGTGCGCCGGGACAAAAACCTGCCCTCGGATTCCTTGGGAAAAGCTGGAGCCTCCCTTCACCTTTTTTTTTGTGTTTTTTCCAGCCTAAAACACAAAACTGGGATGCGCTGGGATCAAAGTGGGGCTGGAACTCAGCATCCAAAGTGGTTTTTTGGTTCGGTTTTTTGTTTGTTTGTTTGTGGGTTTTTTGGTTTTTTTTTGGTTTTTTTTTGGTTTTTTGGGGGGGGTTTTTGGGTTGTGTTTTTTTTTGGGGGGGGGTTGGATTTTTTGTGGGTTTTTTGGGGGTTTTTTTGGGGTTTTTTTTTGGTTTTTTGGGGGTTTTTTTGGGTTTTTTTGGGGGTTTTTTGTTGTTTTTTTTTTGTGTGTTTTTTTTTTTTTGGTGGTTTTTGTTTGTTTGTTTGTTTGTTTGTTTGTTTGTTTGTTTTTTTCTCTGGAAAAACTCTGAGGTGATGGACGAGATTCCAAAAGCCCAGAGTGCTCCCAGTTTCTTTTAATCCCCAAATTGTTCCCTGGAGGTGCCCAATCCCTGCTCCATCCATCAGGAAAATCTGGGAGAGCCAAGCACCAGTTTCAGCATTCCGGACAAGCCCTGGGAGGGGTGGGATTAATCCCTAAAAAACAGGGATGTGGATGCAGCCCAGCGCTTGGAACTTGGGAGAGAGGGAGAGCCCCTGGCACGGAAATCCCGGAATGATTTTGATCCATTTGTCACAAAATCCGGGAATAATTTGGGCCGGAAGGGAACTTTCAAGGTCGAATTATCCAAACCCTCTGCCACGAGCAGGGATAAGATTCCCAAATCTTTCTTGATTCCCATAAGAAGGATCCTCTGGGATACTCCAGTTATTTAGGAGCAGGGAAGAGGAAGTCCTTGTGGATCAAGCGCGCTCCAGGAAAATTTTTTTGGGAACGGAAGCAGCTCGCACAGATGAGCAGGATCACAATAATTAACCTTCGGAATCTCTCCTCCAGGTCTCCCTGGATCCCATGGAATACGGAGTTGGATCCACTCGGGAAGGGAGAGAGCGCTCCAGAATCCCAAAAGGGTTTGGGTGGGAAAGGATCCTAAAGCTCCCCTCATTCCACCTTCAGGGACAATTCCCACCATCCCAGGTTTCTCCAATCCCCAGTGTCCAACCTGGCTTTGGACACTTCCAGGGGCAGCCACAGCAAACCTGGGAAACCTTCCCAATTCCTGGGAATTGGCCTCCTCCACGGTATTTTTTCCTTGGATCGGCCTCCCATTTTAAACCTCTTCCCTATCCCACGGGTAGCTCCTGTGGGATAAAGATATTTGAGGGATATTGTTTATATTTTATGGGTATTTAGATTGTACAGATAATTCTATTTCATGGATATTTTTATTGTGTGGATGTTACTATTGTATGGATATTTCCATTTTATGGATAATTCTATTGTATGGGTATTTCCATTCTTTGGATATCTCTATTTAATGAATATTTTCTATTTTATAGATATTTCTATTACATGGATATTTCTACTGTATGGATATTTCCATTTTTTGGATATTTCCATTGTATGGATATTTCTGTTTTAGGGATATTTCAATTTCATGGATATTTCTATTGTATGGATATTTCCATTTTTTGGATATTTCCATTTTTTGGATATTTCTGTTTTAGGGATATTTCAATTTCATGGATATTTATATTTGATGGATATTTCTATTGTATGGATATTTCCATTTTTTTGGATATTTCCATTGTATGGATATTTCTGTTTTAGGGATATTTCAATTTCATGGATATTTTTTTCCCATTCCCAATCCAAAATTCCCGCCACGGCCTCGGCAGAGCCGCTCCCCTCCACCAGCAAACACCTTTTTTTTTTTTTCCAAAGCATTCCTTGGATTTCTGAGCTCCTCAGCATCCCAAACTCTCCCCATATCCAGCAGGAAGGGAATGGATCCTCTCCAGGATCCAGCTGCTCTCAGGTGGGATTTCCCTGCTCCAGCCCAGCTCCTTATCCCGGAGCGACTTTCCATGGAAGGAAGGGGTCGGGAAGCGACTCTCCATGGCAGCTTCCAAAGGAGACTCCTGGAAAAACCGAGGGATTTTCCCCCCTGGTGAGTCAAGATTTGTTGTGCGGGACACAGGGAAACAACATCCCGGAGGGAACGGCGGCGAAATCCGTGGATTTGGAAGGGTCCTGGCAGTGGATTCACCATTTCCCGGGAATTCTCAGGCTTGGAGCTCATTCCCGAGGCTGCGGGAAAGGCAGCCTGGGGATGGAGGGGCTGGAATGACACAAGCAGGACCGGCATTCCAAAATCCAGGTTTGTCTCGTCCTTAGGAAAGTGGATTCGCCACTTTTCCCGGCGAATCCGGCGAGTTTTTCCTTGTTTCCCGGTGGCAAACAAGGGGTCGTAGAAGAATTCCCAGTTTCCCGGGAATTGGAAGAGAAATCCAGGCAATTCCTGTCAGCAGCAAGGAAAAGCTGGATGCACTCCCATTTAAACCGCCGAGGCAGGGAAGAGGTGCAAATCCCAGGAATTTGGAGGAATTCCGGGTCCGTGTGGGAATTGCAGGCGGATAAGCACACGAATCCCTTCGAAGCTGGGATGGAAAAAGGAAAAATCTGCTTTTCATAGGATTATTTATTCCCATCCAATTAAAAACAATTTAATGGAAATTAAATCAATTTTGTGCACTGGACATGCGCCTGGAATTCCATGTCCGGCGCTGGGCGGGACATGGAAGGGCTGGGGAGTTTCCAGGGAAGGGAATGGAGCTGGGAAGGGGCTGGAGAATTCCCGAGGGAGCTGGGAAAGGGGCTGAGCCTGGAGAAAAGGAATTTTCTGGAGAAAAGATCCCTCTGGATCTTTTCCTTCTCTGAAATTCCCTGACAGGAGGGGCGGCTGGGGGAAATTTGGGATCTGCTCCCAGGGAACAACGGGACAAGAGGGAACAGCCCCAGGCTGCGCCTCAGGCTGGACATCAGCAGGAATTTTTCCATGGAAAGGGTGGCCGGGCATTGGAATTTCCCATGGAATGGTGGAGTTCCCCATCCCTGGAGGCATCCAAGGAGCTCCTGGATGTGGCACTCAGTGCCCTGGATGTGGCAGGAAGGTTTTTTTGGGAATTCGTGCCCCGGCCTCCCCACCCTGGCAGGGAAGAGTTTTTCCTGGTGCTCAGGAATTTTCCCTGCCCTCTCTGCGCTTTTTATGCCGATCCCAAGCGGATCCCAACTTTGTTCCCTGCGTTGGTTTTTGGGATCCTACTTTGGAGCCTCTTATTCCCCCTGGGATTTGGGGAGCCAGTCCCTCAATCCCAGGGATTCTCCAGGAGCCCACCCCTCAATTCTATGGATACTCCAGCAGCCAATCCCTCAATTCCAGGGTTACTCCAAGAGCCAATCACTCAATTCTAGGGATTATCCAGCAGCCAAACCCTAAATTTTAGGGATTCTCTGAGAACCGATCCCTCAATTCCAGGGATTCTCCAGGAGCCAATCCCACAATTCCTGGGATTCTCCAAGAGCCAATCTCTCAATTCCAGGGATTATCCAGGAGCCAATCCCTCAATTCTAGGGATTCTCTGAGAGCAATTCCCTCAATTTTAGGGATTCTCCAAGAGCCAATCTCTCAGTTCTAGGGATTCTCCAGGAGCCATTCCCTCAATTCCAGGGATTCTCTGAGAACCGATCCCTCAATTCCAGGGATTCTCCAAAAGGTAATCCCTCAATTTTAGGGATAATCCAAGAGCCAATCTCTCAATTTTAGGGATTCTCCAGGAGCCAATCCCTCAGTTCTAAGGATTCTCCAAGAGCCAATCCCTCAATTTTAGGGATTCTCCAAAAGGTAATCCCTCAATTTTAGGGATAATCCAAGAGCCAAACCCTCATTTTTAGGGATATTCCATGAGCTGGTCCCTCAGTTTTAGGGATTCTCCACCCTGGGAACCACTTTGGAGTCAGGTGGATCCTGCTCCTCAGGCTTGGACGATCCACAGGGACAGGGATACGGATCCATCGCCGGGCAGATGGATTTAGATGGAGTTTACATCCGTTCCGACGGGGAAAAGTTTGGGAAAAGCGGCATCTGGAGAAGCCCCGAGGACTCAGAGGTTCAATTTGTGCCTGGAATGACCGCTCCGGATGGATGGATGACGAAAAACCTGGAGAAGCCCTTGTGGAGAAAGGGCCTTTAGGGAAACCGGGAATCTTGGGATGCCGACCAGCGCCGGACCTTAAATTTCCCAACCAACGGATTTTTAACTCGTTGCCGCATTCCACGCGAGGGAATTCCGGATCTTCCTGAATTTCCTCCTTCAGATCCCTTGTCCAAGGGATCCTGGGGAGAAACCACCCCTCGGGATGTTTGCGGATCCGTTTCCAGCAAAACCTAATTAACAATCCAAGGGAAACGAGATCTGCTAATTACAATTTAACAGGATCGTGGAATTGTGGGATCGTTAAGGCTGGAAAAGCCCTCCAGGGTCACGTTCCCTGTTCCCAAACTTCTCAAAAACGCGGGAATATCAGCGCTGGTCGTGAGAGTCCAGCGGCACCTGAGGGATGAGGGCTGGGGGAATTTTATTCCAGAGATTTTTGCTTCTTATTTGCTTTATCTTTAATTAATTGGGGAGGTTTAACTCTAATTAATTGGTGTTTTTATCTTTAATTAATTGTAAATTTTTTCCCTTAATTGATTGGGATTTTGTTGTTTTTTTTCAAAAACACGGAAACGTCAACGTTGGCCATGAGAATCCAATGGGAGAATTTTATTCCAGAGATTTTTGCTTCTTATTTGCTTTATCTTCAATTAATTGGGGAGGTTTAACTCTAATTAATTGGTGGTTTTATCTTTAATTAATTGTATTTTTTTTTCCCTTAATTGATTGGGTTTTTGTTGTTTTTTTTTCAAAAACACGGAAATGTCAACGTTGGCCATGAGAATCCAATGGGAGAATTTTATTCCAGAGATTTTTGCTTCTTATTGGCTTTATCTTTAATTAATTGGGGGGGTTTATCTCTAATTAATTGGTGGTTTTATCTTTAATTAATTGTAATTTTTTTTCCCTTAATTGATTGGGGTTTTTTTTTCAAAAACACAGGAACATCAACGTTGGCCGTGAGAATCCAATGGGAGAATTTTATTCCAGAGATTTTTGCTTCTTACTGACTTTATCTTTAATTAATTGGGGGGGGTTATCTCTAATTAATTGGTGGTTTTATCTTTAATTAATTGTAATTTTTTTTCCCTTAATTGATTGGGATTTTGTTGGTTTTTTTTCAAAAACACGGGAACGTCAACGTTGGCCGTGAGAATCCAATGGGAGAATTTTATTCCAGAGATTTTTGCTTCTTACTGACTTTATCTTTAATTAATTGGGGGGGGGTTATCTCTAATTAATTAGTGTTTTTATCTTTAATGAATTGCAATTTTTTTTTCCCTTAATTGATTCGGGTTTTTTTTTCCAGAAACACGGGAACATCAACGTTGGCCGTGAGAATCCAATGGGAGAATTTTATTCCAGAGATTTTTGCTTCTTACTGACTTAATCTTTAATTAATTGGGGGGTGTTTATCTCTAATTAATTGGTGTTTTATCTTTAATTAATTGTAATTTTTTTCAATTTTTAATTGATTTTTTTTTCTCAAAAACACGGGAACATCAACATTGGCCATGAGAATCCAATGGGAGAATTTTATTCCAGAGATTTTTGCTTCTTATTGGCTTTATCTCTAATTAATTGTGGGGGGGGGCTTATCTCTACTTAATTGGTGTTTTTATCTTTAATTAATTGTAATTTTTTTTCCCTTAATTGATTGGTTTTTTGTTGTTTTTTTTCCAGAAACACGGAAACGTCAACGTTCGCCATGAGAATCCAATGGGAGAATTTTATTCCAGAGATTTTTGCTTCTTATTGGCTTTATCTTTAATTAGTTGGGGAGGGGGTTATCTCAAATTAATTGGTGTTTTAATCTTTAATAAATTGTAAATTTTTTTCCCTTAATTGATTGTGTTTTTTTTTTCCTCAAAAACACTGGAACCTCAACGTTGTCCGTGAGAATCCAATGGGAGAAATTTATTCCAGAGATTTTTGCTTCTTATTTACTTTATCTTTAATTAATTGGGGGGGTGGGGGTGTTTATCTCTAATTAATTGGTGTTTTATCTTTAATTAATTGTAAAATTTTTTTCCCTTAATTGATTGGTTTGTTTGTTTTTTTTTTTTCAAAAACACGGGCTTGGCCATGGCAACCAATCTATTTGTTGTCCCAGACCTTCCCTTTCCAAGAACGTTTTGGAAACGACTCCCAACCTAAACTCCAGGGAATGTTGTGGACATTACTCAGCCCCTGGCACGGCCCAGAATTCCCTGGAAACTCCGAGAGAAATCCAGGAAGCTGAGTTCCTGATAATTATTTTATTTTTTTTTACGGTTGCCGTCGCTCGTTTGTCGCAACCAAGGGCTCGTAAATCCCGCGGATGTGGAAGGAACTCCTCCGGAGCTGGATCCCTGGGGATTCTCCAAGGCGTCCACCAAGGTTTCCTCGGCTTGGTTGAGCCCGGCTTGTTTTCCTTGATCCGGATCAAAACATCCTCCAAGGCCAGGCCGAGGAGAGCTGACTTGGAGCCGTGGGTTTTTTTGTTTATTCCCGCATGGAGAAACCCGGGAGAACCTGGATCTGCCCCACACAGCTCCAAGGTGTTGGTTTGTCTCTGGAATGAGCGATGAGGGGGGAATCCAGGGGAATTGGTGGCGTTTTGCTCCATCCTTGGGAGTGCCCCAGGCCGGGTTGGACATTGGGGTTTGGATCCACCTGGGATGGTGGGAGGTGTCCATGAACGTGGATGGGGTGGGAATGGGATGGGATTTAGGGTCATTCCCAACTCAACCCATTCCAGGATTCTGGAGTTCTTTTGGTCTGGGAGAGCTGGGAATGTTCCCCTGGAGAAGGGAAAACTGCAGGGAATGCTCCGAGTGCCTGCAGGGGCTCCCGGAGAGCTGGAGAGGGGCTGGGGACAAGGGCTGCAGGGACAGGAGACAGGGAATGGCTTCCCATTGGGAAAAGTGACATGGAGCTGGGATTGGGGCAGGAATTCCTGGCTGGGAGGGGCTGGGCTGGATCCATCCCATCCCTGCATCCATCCATGACTGGGAGAGCTGGGAAAACGATTGTTCCCAGCCCCAAAATGCCAGAGTTTGGGATGTTCTGGAAGATTGGGAATGGGAGATGAGGTCAGGGATGATGGGAGAGCTGGGAATGTTCCCCTGGAGAAGGGAAAACTCCAGGGAATGCTCCGAGTGCCTGCAGGGGCTCCAGGAGAGCTGGAGAGGGGCTGGGGACAAGGGCTGCAGGGACAGGAGACAGGGAATGGCTTCCCACTGGGCAAGGGGAGCTGGGGCTGGGATTGGGGCAGGAATTCCTGGCTGGGCTGGAATTCCCAGCTTGGCTGGGGCTGCCCCTGGATCCCTGGGAATGTCCAAGGTCGGGTTGGATGGGGCAGAAGGGTCAGAGAAGGCATTTGGGAAAACTTAAAGGTCATAAACCGGAGTCAATCCATAAAATATTCCTGCAATCCCATTCCTTTCTGCACTGGACATCCAATACCTTTGGATTTTGGGTTTCCAGGAATTTGGGAGAATGAGGGACCTCATTATGGTCCTCCCAGGGCTGGAAGGAGGGATGAGCCTGATGCCCCTGGATATTGGAATGGGGCTTCCCAAAACAACCCCGAGCGTCAGAAACCCAGATCCCTAAATTCAGTCGGAATGGCAAAATCCACGAAGGACCCGAAATCCGAGGAGAGTTTCTCCAGGTTGAGTCTGTCAGCGGAGGGGGTGGAAAGGGAAGGGATTTATGGAAAACTTCGGCTGAATCTCAGGAAATCTTTCCCGACAGTGAGAAACACAAGGATGCGACGGATCCCCCGGGGAAAACTCTGGGAAGAGCTGGGCAGAGAACAAAAAGGGAAGGAAAATCCGGGATGGCTCCCACGGGATCCCGGAGGTGACATCAGAGGTGTTCTTTCCATGTCTCCATGGTCAGTCTGGGAGTCAAGGAAATGTGGGAATCACACCCTTCGGATCCCTGGGAAGGGCTGGGGGGGGGGGACAGGAATGATTCAGATGTCGGAGGTGAGGACGGGATAATTCCAAAGGGGGGTTGGGAAAGGGGAATTGTGATGGAATCGGGGAAAGGAAAGGAAAGGAAAGGAAAGGAAAGGAAAGGAAAGGAAAGGAAAGGAAAGGAAAGGAAAGGAAAGGAAAGGAAAGGAAAGGAAAGGAAAGGAAAGGAAAGGAAAGGAAAGGAAAGGAAAGGAAAGGAAAGGAAAGGAAAGGAAAGGAAAGGAAAGGAAAGGAAAGGAAAGGAAAGGAAAGGAAAGGAAAGGAAAGGAAAGGAAAGGAAAGGAAAGGAAAGGAAAGGAAAGGAAAGGAAAGGAAAAAGGTTTGGGATCCCCATCCCTGGAATTTTCCAAGATCAGGCTGGAGCACCCTGGGGCAGTGGGAGGTGTCCCTGCCCGTGGAATGGGGTGGGGATGGATGGGATTTAAGGTCCCTCCCACCCCAAATCATTCCAGGATTCCAAGATCATTCCTTGTCCAAGGTCCCTCCCAGCAGTTCCATCGTGACATCCTGGACATCCCATCCCAGCCTCCAGGGAGCTTCTGAGGGCGGGATTCCCAAAATTCCCAAAAACCTCTTTGGATGGATCCCCGGATCCATCCTCTCTCTCTGGGAGGAGAGACCCCCAGAGCCAAACCTTAGGAGCATTTCCTGGGAGTTTTCCAAAGGGAATCGGAAGGAGGAGCACGGCTGGATTAACACCTGGATGATGATGATGATAATAATAATATTAATAATAAATATTAATAAAAATAATAATGTTTATAATGTTGAGGGTGATGATAATGGTGATGATGATAATAGTGATGACGGTAAAATAATAATAATAATAATTATTATTATTATTGATAACAATAATAATGTTTATAATGTTGAAGAGGATGATAATGGCCATGATGGTAAAATAATAATAATAATAATAATAATAATAATAATAAATATTAATAACAATAATAACGTTTATAATGTTGAAGAGGATGATAATGGCGATGACAGTAAAATAATAATAATAATAATAATGAAAAATATTAATAACAATAATAATGTTTATAATGGTGAAGAGGATGATAATGGCCATGATGGTAAACTAATAATAATAATAATAACATATATTAATAACAATAATAATGTTTATAATGTTGAAGAGGATGATAATGGCATGGCCATGATGGTAAAATAATAATAATAATAATAATAAATATTAATAACAACAATAATGTTTATAATGTTGAGGGTGATGATAATGGTGATGATGATGATAATGGTGATGACGGTAAAATAATAATAATATTAATAACAATAATAATGTTTATAATGGTGAAGAGGATGATAATGGCCATGATGGTAAACTAATAATAATAATAATAATAATAAATATTAATAACAATAATAACGTTTATAATGTTGAGGGTGATGATAATGGTGATGATGATGATAATGGTGATGATGATGATAACGGTGATGACGGTTAAATAATAATAATAAAAATAAAATAATAATAATAATAAATAGTGATAATAATAATAATCTGCCTTGTGCATCCCATTTTTACCCCAACCAGCAGGAAGAGAAAACCTTTCCCAGGGATCAGGGAATTACACCCCGGACCAAGGTGGAACCTCTGATTGTCCTTCCCTTCCCAGTTTGTGGGGTGAAGGGTTCGGGAAGAGGGGAATTTGGGATTGGGAAGGGGGATGCGGATCAGGAGCAGGGCGCCTCTTTGGAATTCCCACTCTATTCCCAACGCCGTCCCTGCCAGGATTTGGGAGCAAGGGAGCCCCACCGCATCCCAGCTGAATTCCCGCTGATTCCCTGGATTCACCCTCCCCTCCCAGAGCCTTGGCTTCATTCCAGGAAATCGGGATCAGACCCAAGGGAGCCTGGGCAGCCTGAAATTCCCTCCTCTCCAAGCAAAAAATCCCCGGGATTTTGCCTTGTTTGGCTTCCCAGAGAGGCTTGGAAAACTTTCATCCCGAGCACGCGCGGTTGTTTTCCTTTAATTCTGTGGGATGCTGCTGGTTTTGAACCCCGCCTGGCTTTTTCCCATTTTTTTTTTTTTTAATTTTATTTTTATTTTATTTTTCCAGGGATGTTTTGGTGCTCTCGGGTTTCCGTGTTTACGGAGCAGCGGGAGAGCCGGGGGGTGCCATCAAAACCCGATCCAGGATTTTGCTGATTCCTATCCCGATTGTTTTGTTGATTCCACGCTGGCTGAGCTCCCCCAACCCCCGCACGGGGCAGGAATGAAAAACCTCCGGGATATGCCAGGAATGGGGAGAAAAAACAGAGACGCTCTGCGGCGTTCCTCCGGAAAAATAAAAATAAAATAAGATAAGATAAAAGATAAAATGAAGATAAAATAAAATATAAAATTAAATTAAATTAAATTAAATTAAATTAAATAACCAAAATAAAATAAAAATAAAAATAAAATAAAATAAAAAATAAAATAAAAAAACTAGAATAAAAATAAAAATAAAAATAAAAATAGAAATAAAATAAAAATATAAAATAAAAGAAAATAAAATAAGTAAAATATAAAATATAAAATATAAAATACAAAATATAAAATATAAAATATAAAATATAAAATATAAAATATAATATAAAATAACATTAAAAATAAAATAAAATAAAATAAAATTAAAAAACAAAATAAAATAAAAATAAAAAATAAAATAAAAATAAAAATTAAAAGTAAAAATAAAAATAAAAATAAAATAAAAATAAAAATAAAATTAAAAAATAAAATAAAAATATAATAAAAAATAAAATAAAATAAAATAAAATAAAATAAAATAAAATATAAAATATAAAATAAAAAATAAAATAAAATAAAATAAAATAAAATAAAATAGGGATAATAAACCAAGATCTCCTTTTAAACCCACTCCCGGTTTCTTGGGAAAACATCTGTGCTTGTTTTATCCCGTGGTGGCGGAGATAAGGATCTGGGACCGGGACGATTTTCAAGGAATGTGTTCCTAATAATCAGTGGATATTTAAACACACGAGAGCTGCCCTATTAAACCCCCCCCCACCCCGCTCCCACCGGATTTATTGGATAAGGATTTTCCTGGGCTGCCATTCCCGGTTTTCGAGGATTATCGGAACCATCCCGAAGATTAGCGAGGGGGTTTTATCATCCCACTCGTTAATCCTTAATAAATCTGCTTCCCATAATCAGCTCCAAAGGGGCGATCGCGGATTTAGGGATTCGGAGCGCGGCGACAATTCCCGTGGGAATTGCAAACCCGCCGGAGCTCCCGTCAGGAGGTTCCGTGTGCGGGCGGGAAGGTTGGGATGGTCCTGCTCACCTGGGTCAGGTCACCCCGGAGTTGGGAAGTCGGTGTCACCTGGAGAAGGGGGGTGAAGATGGGGTGGAGAGGGAAGTTCGGTGGGACACAGGGAATGGCTTCCCACCAGGCAAGGGGAGCTGGGGCTGGGATCTTGGGCAGGAATTCCTGGCTGGGCTGGAATTCCCAGCTTGGCTGGGGCTGCCCCCTGGATCCCTGGGAATGTCCAAGGCCAGGTTGGATCCACCTGGGATGGTGGGAGGGGGTGGCACTGGATGGGATTTGAGGTCTCTTCCCACCCAAAGCATTCCATGAACATCCCAACCAGAAATAACTCGGGATTTAGGAGTGTCCAGGGCCAGGTTGGACATTGGGGCTTGGACCCACCTGGGATGGTGGGGAGGTGTCCCTGCCCATGGATGGAGTGGGAATGGGATGGGATTTAAGGTCCCTTCCCACCCAAACCATTCCAGGATTCTGGAGCTCTTTTGGTCTGGGAGAGCTGGGAATGTTCCCCTGGAGAAGGGAAAACTCCAGGGAATGCTCCGAGTGCCTGCAGGGGCTCCAGGAGAGCTGGAGAGGGGCTGGGGACAAGGGCTGCAGGGACAGGAGACAGGGAATGGCTTCCCACTGGGAAAAGTGACATTGAGCTGGGATTGGGGCAGGAATTCCTGGCTGGGCTGGAATTCCCAGCTTGGCTGGGGCTGCCCCTGGATCCCTGGGAATGCCCAAGGCCGGGTTGGATCCACCTGGGATGGTGGGAGGTGTCCCTGCCCATGGATGGGGTGGAACGGGATCATCTTTAAGCTCTTCCCGACCCAAACCATTCCATGATTCCATGAAAAGCATGGAAAAGTCCGGACTGTTGCAAGCCCGAGATCCCAATCCAGGCCCTGCTGTGCCAAACATCGGAGGAGGAATTCCCGATTCCCTGGATATGGAGACCCTGAGCTGATCCTGCCTGGGCTCCTCAGGTCCTGGAGTTTCCCAGCCCTGAGTCAGGATTGGGACACGGGAATGGGGCAGGAATTTTGGGATGGAGGGAGGGCAGGATAAGGAATGTGGAATATCCTCGGAGCAAGTTCTGTTTCGGGGGGATTTGTGGGTGTGTGGGACCACAGAGGTTGGAAAAATGGGAAGAAAACGAAGAATTTTGGGAATGGGGCTGGCAGGATGCTGGGATAAGGAGGCAGAGGGAGGAACCCTCAGTTTTGGGGTGGGATTGGGCTCAGAATTCCCACTGGAATTTAGGGGATGGGGATAAAAGGATTTTTGGGATCTGATAGCCTGGAAAAAGAGGGGAGGTTGAGCTCATGGATTTTCCTGCTGCCTCTTCGGGACAATCCTTTGGGTGGAAGTTGTTGCCGACAGAGGACGGAGCCAAGCCAGGAAAAATGAACGGGAATTACCTGTGGAAAAGCCTGGGAGGGGCGGGAAAAGCAGAACATCGCCTGGAATTCCGCAGAAAACACCCGGAAAAAGGCAGAATTCCCCCCCAAAAACTCCTGGGAACGAGCTGCTCCTTTTTCTGGGGGGAGGAGGGGGCTTCATTTGATTTTTTGGGAATCCGCCTCACGCACCCTTCCATTCCCCGGGAATGCTGGGCCAGGGGAGGGGAGACGGAGCACTCGCTCCTGGAGGAATTTTTCCAGGGAGATTCTTTTAACAAGCTCCTTTTGTCGCCGGAAATCAGGGAATTTGACCTAACAAGGAGCTACGGGGCCGGCGGGAGGAATAAATCTCCTTCCCACCTCCCAATTCCACCACCCCCCCTCCCAGCCTACGGGAAAACGGCGTCGGAATTCCAAAGGAGAGGTGACCCCCCCCCACCAAAGCCATCCCTCACCTTGACACATCCACGCCTCGGCCCTGGCCTCAACCCTGTCCCAAAATCCAGGGAAAAAAAAAAAATTAAAAATATCCAGGGGAAAAAAAAAAATTAAAAAAAATTAAAAATTAAAAAAAAAAAAATTAAAAAAATTTAAAATTAAAATCATATTAAAAATTAAAAAAAAAATTTAAATATCCAGGAAAACGGCTCCCTTCTTTTGTGCCAGATCCCGGATCCTGAGTGGCGGGAATGCGCCTCCTGCGAAACTCCGGGATTTTTTTTTGGGGGGAAAAAGGGGGAATTGGGGGAGGTTTTTCCAGCCCCCAGAAGCGGGATGTTGTCCCAAAACCGGGATGTTCTCCGTGTTTTCCTGGTGCGGCCTGGGGTTGGTTTTCCCTCGGTGGGAGCTCGGGGATTGGATGGGGCCGGATTCCGCGGCGGAATTGTTGGGATTTTCCTTTTGCCGAGGGAAGAGCGAAGCGGGAACTCTTCCGGTTTGGGAAGATTGGGAAGGAATTTCTCAGCTGGGAGACAAAGGGAAGGGAAAAATGCCCCTTGAAAACCCAAGTGATTGTTGGGATTTTCCTTTTCCAAGGGAAGACCAAGCCGGGAATGTTTTCCACTTTGGGAAGATTTGGGAAGGAATTTCTCAAGCAGAAGACAAAGGGAAGGGAAAAACGCCCCCCCCCCAGAAATCCAACTGTGTTGCAGGATGGACATGGATAACGCTGGAATTTTTGGATTTTTCCTTTGCCGAGGGAAGAGCAATCTGGGAACGCTTCCACTTCGGGAAGATTTGGAAGGAATTTCTCAAATGGGAAGATTTGGAAGGGCAAAAATTCCCCTCAAAACATCCAACTGCGTTCCAGGCTGGACATGGATAATGATGGAATTTTTGTGATTTTTCCTTTGCCGAGGAAGGAGCAAAGCGGGAATGCTTCCACTTTGGAAGTTTTGGAAGGAATTTCTCAACTGGGAGAAATTTCTCCAACTGGGAGACAAAGGGAAGGGGAAAGTGCCCCTCAGAAATCCAAGTGCATGGATAACGCTGGAATTTTTGGGATTTTTCCTTTGCCAAGGGAAGAGCAATCTGGGAACGCTTCCACTTCAGGAAGATTTGGAAGGAATTTCTCAAATGGGAAGATTTGGAAGGGCAAAAATTCCCCTCAAAACATCCAACTGCGTTCCAGGCTGGACATGGATAATGATGGAATTTTTTGGGATTTTTCCTTTGCCAAGGGAAGAGCAATCTGGGAACGTTTCCACTTCGGGAAGATTTGGAAGAATTTCTCAAATGGGAAGATTTGGAAGGGCAAAAATTCCCCTCAAAACATCCAACTGCGTTCCAGGCTGGGCATGGATAACGCTGGAATTTTTGGATTTTCCTTTTCCATGGGAAGACCAAGCCAGGAATGTTTTCCACTTTGGGAAGATTTGGGAAGGAATTTCTCAAGCAGAAGACAAAGGGAAGGGAAAAATGCCCCCCCCCAGAAATCCAACTGTGTTGCAGGATGGACACGGATAACGCTGGAATTT
This sequence comes from Phylloscopus trochilus trochilus, assembly GCA_016584745.2. NCBI lineage: Eukaryota > Metazoa > Chordata > Aves > Passeriformes > Phylloscopidae > Phylloscopus > Phylloscopus trochilus. The sequence continues at coordinate 58,002 of WQNJ02000076.1, read as the reverse complement.
TGGGGATTTTTCCTTTGCCAAGGGAAAAGCAATCTGGGAATGCTTCCGCTTCGGGAAGATTGGGAAAGAATTTCTCAACTGGGAGAAATTTCACAACTGGAGGAGAAGGAAAGGGGGAAAATGTCCCTCAAAAATCCAACTGCGTTTCAGGACGGACATGGATAACGCTGGAATTGTTGGGATTTTCCTTTTCCAAGGGAAGAGCAAGCTGGAAATGCTTCCACTTTGAGAAGATTTGGAAGATTGGGAAGGAATTTCTCAGCTGGGAGGAAAAGGAAAGGGAAAAATGCCCCTCAGAAATCCAACTGCATTCAAGGCTGGACATGGATAACGCTGGAATTTTGGGGATTTTCCTTTGTCAAGGGAAGAGCAAAGCCAGGAATGCTTTCAGTTCAGGAGGATTGGGAAGGAATTTCTCAGCTGGGAGACAAAGGGAAAAGGGAAAAATCCCCCTCAGAAATCCAAGTGCACGGATAACGCTGGAATTTTTGGGATTTTTCTGCAAAGCCGGGAATGTTTCCCCTTTGGGAAGGTTTGGAAGGGATTTCTCAAGGGGAAGACAAAAGGAAAGGGAAAAATGCCCCCCAGAAATCCAAGTGCATGGATAACGCTGTAATTGTTGGGATTTTCCTTTTCCATGGGAAGAGCAAGCTGGGAATGCTTCCGCTTCGGGAAGATTGGGAAGGAATTTCTCAGCTGGGAGGAAAAGGAAAGGGAAAAATGCCCCTCAGAAATCCAACTGCATTCGAGGCTGGACATGGATAACGCTGGAATTTTGGGGATTTTCCTTTGTCGAGGGAAGAGCAAAGCCAGGAATGCTTTCAGTTCAGGAGGATTGGGAAGGAATTTCTCAGCTGGGAGACAAAGGGAAGGGAAAAATGCCCCTCCAGAAATCCAAGTGCACGGATAACGCTGGAATTTTTGGGATTTTTCTGCAAAGCCGGGAATGTTTCCACTTTGGGAAGGTTTGGAAGGGATTTCTCAAGAGGGAGACAAAGGGAAAAGGGAAAAATCCCCCTCAGAAATCCAAGTGCACTCCAGGCTGGGAGCGGATAAGGCCGGAATTCCGACTTTCATCCGGGAGCGGCGAGGAAAAAGAAAGCAGAGCTTCCCTTCCACAGGAGCTAAAAATAAATCCCAGAGCCCGGAGAGGGAGCGGGATGAGCCAATGGGATGAGGGAGCCGGGAATGGGGTGGATTAACCCCCACTTGAGGCGTCTCCGTGCCGTTATCCCCGGATTCCAGGGGGGGATTCCAGGCCGCCATTCCAAGGGCAAGAGGAGGATTTAATTCCAGTTAATCCCGTCCGGCGCCGTCCCGATGGAAAGACGTAGAGGCAGGATGAGGAATTACCGATTTATCCCAAAATTCATTAATTTATTATCCAGGAATCAAAGGAGCGGTGAGATTGCTCATCCCGGAATTCCAGGGAGGGAAATTTTTTTGGGGGGGGAGGTAAAACCTCCCATCCCTGAGGTTTTTCCAGGATTCCCAGCAGTTTGGGGTCAGGGCTGTGTTTTTGGAAGGATTTTGGAGCTCCTCGGAGGTTGGAAGCCCTCAGTTCATCCCATCCCAGGGAATTCCATCCCCTCAGGTCCAAATTATCCCGTTTGTTGTTCCAAAGGTTTCGAATTCCGGGGAGTTGGGATATTTCCCATGGAGTTTGCCCACTCAGAGCTTTCCCTGGATCCTTCTGGGACAGACCTGGGAAAAGCTTGGAGCGTGCCTGGAATTCCTCCACTAAATCTCTTCCCTTTTTCCCCAAAGACAATAAAATAAGGAATAAACGTCGGGATGAAGCGGATTTGTTCCAACAAAAAACATCCCGGGTTCGGTAACGATTTCTGGGAATTCCCAGAATTCAATCAACGATTCCAATCCCCCCAAGTTTCTGGGAATTCCCAGAATTCGATCAACGATTCCAATCCCCCCCAATTTCTGGGAATTCCCAGAATTTGATCAACGATTCCAATCCCCCTCCCAATTTCTGGGAATTCCCAGAATTCGATCAACGATTTCAATCCCCCCCCCAATTTCTGGGAATTCCCAGAATTCAATCAATGATTCCAATCCCCCGCAGTTTCTGGGAATTCCTACAATTCAATCAACGATTCCAATTCCCCCCCAATTTCTGGGAATTCCCAGAATTGGATCAGCGATTCCAATCCCCCCCAATTTCTGGGAATTCCCAGAATTGGATCAACGATTCCAATCCCCCCCAGTTTCTGGGAATTCCCAGAATTCGACCAACGATTCCAATCCCCCCCAATTTCTGGGAATTCCCAGAATTCAATCAACGATTCCAATTCCCCCCCAATTTCTGGGAATTCCCAGAATTCGATCAATTATTCCAATCCCCCCCCCCCAGTTTCTGGGAATTCCCAAAATTCAATCAAAGATTCCAATCCCCCCCAATTTCTGGGAATTCCCAGAATTCGATCAACGATTCCAATCCCCCTCCCAATTTCTGGGAATTCCCAGAATTCAATCAACGATTCCAATCCCCCCCAATTTCTGGGAATTCCCAGAATTCGATCAACGATTCCAATCCCCCCCAATTTCTGGGAATTCCCAGAATTCGATCAATTATTCCAATCCCCCCCCCCCAGTTTCTGGGAATTCCCAAAATTCAATCAAAGATTCCAATCCCCCCCAATTTCTGGGAATTCCCAGAATTCGATCAACGATTCCAATCCCCCTCCCAATTTCTGGGAATTCCCAGAATTCAATCAACGATTCCAATCCCCCCCAATTTCTGGGAATTCCCAGAATTCGATCAACGATTCCAATCCCCCCCAATTTCTGGGAATTCCCAGAATTCGATCAATTATTCCAATCCCCCCCCCCCCAGTTTCTGGGAATTCCCAAAATTCAATCAAAGATTCCAATCCCCCCCAATTTCTGGGAATTCCCAGAATTCGATCAACGATTCCAATCCCCCTCCCAATTTCTGGGAATTCCCAGAATTCAATCAACGATTCCAATCCCCCCCAATTTCTGGGAATTCCCAGAATTCGATCAACGATTCCAATCCCCCCCAATTTCTGAGAATTCCCAAAATTCAATCAATGATTCCAATCCCCCCCCAGTTTCTGGGAATTCCCAGAATTCAATCAACGATTCCAATCTCCCCCAATTTCTGGGAATTCGCAGCTTAAAAGAAAAAATTCCATTTAATTTTTTTTGGAGAAGGGGGGAAGGTTTTTCCTTCTCCCTTTTTTAATAAACCAGCGTCGAGGAATATCCTTGGGAAGGAAGGAGGAATTCCCAAGATGGAATTCCGAAGGGAAGCTGGAAAAGCTCATCCAAAGGGGCCCCAAAAAGGATTTCTCCCATTCCTCCAATGCCATTTTCCTTCATTCCTGATTTTTTTTTTTTTTCCTGCTGGGAGCAAGACCAATCCTTTGCCGAGCCATTCCCAGTCACCAGGAAAACACCCGGAGACAGGGAAGACCTTGGGAAGACGACACATCCCGGAAAAAAAAATCCATGGGAAGGAGCCAATCCCGATTTTCCTCCTCGGCATCTAAGGGGCAACAGGGCAACCCAAGTGTTGGGATAATTCTGGGATCAAATTCCCCCTGGGAATGAGCAGAACTCACCATTCCCGAAAAAATCCGTGCTTTTCCCAGGCGTTTTCCTGACTGGGATCAGCTCCGGATTGAAGCGCCTTTAGGAGCTTATCCCTTCCTAAAAAATTCCCACTTTTTTTTGAGTGTTGCGGGATTTGGCTTTTTTGGGTCTTAAATTATTTGGATTTCAGGGAGAGGAGAAAAAAAAATTCCCGTGTTTTTCCATAAATTTGAAGGAATTCTGGGATATTTTTAATTGGGACTTGTGGGATTTGGCTTTTTCTGGTCTTAAATAATTTGGATTTCAGTGAGAGGAAAAAAATTCCAGTGCTTTTTAATAAATTTAAATAAATTCCGGGATGTTTTTAATTGGGTGTTGCGGAATTTGGATTTCAGGGAGAGGAAAAAATATATTCCATTCTTTTCCATAAATTTAAAGGAATTCCAGGATGTTTTTGATTGGGTGTTGTGGAATTTGGCTTTTTTGGTCTTAAATTATTTGGATTTCAGGGAGAGGAGAAAAAAAAAATTCCCGTGTTTTTCCATAAATGTGAAGGAATTCTGGGATATTTTTAATTGGGTCTTGTGGGATTTGGCTTTTTCTGGTCTTAAATAATTTGGATTTCTGGGAAAGGAAAAAAAATTCCAGTGTTTTCCACCAATTTGAAGGAATTCTGGGATGCTTTTAATTGGGTGTTCTGGAATTTGTCTTATTTTGGCCATAAATTATTTGGGTTTCTGGGAGAGGAAAAAAAAATTCCCGTGTTTTCCATAAATTTAAAGAAATTCTGGGATTTTTTTTTATTGGGTCTTGCGGAATTTGACTTTTTGTGGTCTTCAACGATTTGGATTTCAGGGAGAGGAAAAAAAAATTCCATTCTTTTCCATAAATTTAAAGGAATTCCGGATTTGTTTTTGTTTTTGTTTTTGTTTTTTAATTTCAGTGGATGCCTTTTTTTTTTTTTTTGGCCCAAGAATCCCGCCAGAATCCCTGGGATTCGAGGCGGAGCTTAAAAACCAGGAATCAAAGATTTAAGGAGTGAAGAGAACCGAGGAGGAGGAGGAGGAAGGAGGAGGAGGAGGAAGGAGGAGGAAAAATCCCACCTCCCTCCCCAAACCTTTGCTTTCCCAATTTTTTTTTTTTCCCTCTTTTCTGCGGATCTGGAGGAAAAAAAACCCGAAAAATCTGCCGGAAAAAAATTGGGAAAGGAGCCGGTGCCGAAGGAGCTCCGTCACCGGGAAGAGCTTCCGGCCATCCCGGGGCCCTTCCGAAGGAATCAGCGTCACCCCGGCTCCTCTCCCTCCCCGCGGATTCCTTGGAAATGTCACCGGAGCTGCCCGGGGTTGGGTTTTTTCCTGGGAAAAGGTCACCCCGTCAAAAAGTGACTTTTTTGCCTTTTATTCCAGGGAAAAAAAAAAAAAAGAAAAAAAAAGTGGAAATCTCCAGTTGTCCCGACTGGAAAAAGAAATTGTTGGCGGTTTTGTGAGGATTATTTGGGAATTCTCGTGGTTTGTGAGGATTATTTGGGAATTCTCACTGTTTATGAGGATTATTTGGGAATTCTCATGGTTTATGATGATTTTTTGGGAATTCTCACCCTCTCTCATAAACCGTGAGAATTCCCAAATAATCCTCACAAACTGTGAGAATTCCCAAATAATCCTCGTAAACAGAGAGAATTCCCAAATAATCCTCACAAACGGTGAGAATTCCCAAATAATCCTCGTAAACAGTGAGAATTCCCAAATAATCCTCACGAACGGTGAGAATTCCCAAATAATCCTCACGAACGGTGAGAATTCCCAAATAATCCTCGTAAACAGTGAGAATTCCCAAATAATCCTCGTAAACGGTGAGAATTCCCAAATAATCCTCATGAACCGTGAGAATTCCCAAATAATCCTCGTAAACAGTGAGAATTCCCAAATAATCCTCATGAACCGTGAGAATTCCCAAATAATCCTCGTAAACAGTGAGAATTCCCAAATAATCCTCACAAACCGTGAGAATTCCCAAATAATCATCATAAACAGTGAGAATTCCCAAATAGTCCGCGCTTTCGGAATCCGGTGCCGAATTTCCGCGGATCCGTGTGGAATCCTCCCATCTCCTCCGGGGAGCGGATCGCTGCCGGCAACGATCCCAAAAAAAAAACCATGGAAAAACAAATCCTGACAAAACTGATGCTGATCTGGGGAGGAAGGTCCGGCATTCCCAATTAATCTGAGCTTCCCAGAAAACCCAGAAACCCGCGAATCCCGGGATGAAGGACGTTGTGGTTGTGGCTGGGATTGCAGATGGATCCCCTGGGAGCCGCGGAGTTGGAATTTTTTCCTGTTCCTGGGAAAAACTCCGGATATTCCTGAGCCGGAGGCTGGAGATCTCCTTTATTCCTTTCGAGGACGGATTGGATGATCCTGGAGATCTCCTTTTTTCCTTCTGATGATCCCTGTCTCAGGCTGGAGCTGGGATTAAAGGCCTCGACCTCTCCGGCGGGAAAAACCTGGATCCCTGAAATTCCCCGGGAATCCCCGAAATTCCCCGGGAATCCCCACTGGGACAGCGAGTCCCTCCAGCCCTGCCCAGGGATATTCCCGAAGGATTCCCCCTGGATAACTCCAGAGCCACACCAGAGGGTGTCCCAGGGGGTTGGAAACCAAGGATCATTTATATCCTGATGGAAAATTCCAAAGGGAATTCCGGAGGGAGCCGCCAGTGTGGAGACTTAATTGCAATTAACCCCCGGCTTCGGCCCGAGGATTGCCGGAAAAATTGTTGTTCCCAAGGGTTTTCCGGTGGGAAATGATCGTTGGGAAATCCAATCCGAGAGTCTGGGATGCACAAACTGTGGTTCTGCCCTTCCCTCTGGAATTCCGTCCTTCCGCCCGCTGAATTCCGTCCTTTCCCTTCCGGGTGGGGTTGGATTTGTCGGGAGAACGGCCCCGGGTGGATCTCCTGTCTTCCCATGGAATTCCGGCCTTTCCTGGCGTCCTGGCTTCCCTCGGTCCTGCCAGCGTGGCTCTGCACTGGGATAATCCCTGTGCAATGTCAGGGAATGGTGGAATGGTTTGGATTGAAGGGATTTTAAGGATCAGCCCATTCCCACCCCATTCCATGGGCAGGGACACATTCCCTGATCCCAGGTGGATCCAAGCCCTGATGTCCAAACCCGGCCTTGGGCACTGCCAGGGATCCAGGGGCAGCCCCAGCAAAGCTGGGAATTCCAGCCCAGCCAGGAATTCCTGCCCCATTCCCGTGTCCCAGTCCGGACTCAGCCCCGGGAAGCTCCCAGGGGGAGATGGGACCTGAGGAGCCCAGGCAGGATCAGCTCAGGGTCTCCATATCCAGGGAATCGGGAATCCCTCCTCCGATGTTTGGCACAGCAGGGCCTGGATTGGGATCTCGGGCTTGCAACACTCCAGACTTTTCCATGCTTTTCATGGAATCATGGAATGGTTTGGGTTGGAAAGAGCTTAAAGATGATCCCGTTCTACCCCATCCATGGACAGGGACACCTCCCACCATCCCAGGTGGATCCAAGCCCCAGTGTCCAACCCGGCCTTGGACATTCCCAGGGATCCAGGGGCAGCCCCAGCCAAGCTGGGAATTCCAGCCCAGCCAGGAATTCCTGCCCCAATCCCAGCTCAATGTCACTTTTCCCAGTGGGAAGCCATTCCCTGTCTCCTGTCCCTGCAGCCCTTGTCCCCAGCCCCTCTCCAGCTCTCCTGGAGCCCCTGCAGGCACTCGGAGCGTTCCCTGCAGTTTTCCCTTCTCCAGGGGAACATTCCCAGCTCTCCCAGAGCAGAGGGGCTCCAGAATCCTGGAATGGTTTGGGTTGGGAGCGATCCTAAATCCCATCCCATTCCCACCCCATCCATGGGCACCTCCCACCATCCCAGGTGGATCCAACCTGGCCTTGGACATTCCTGGGATCCGGGGATGAGGAGGGAGCTCCCTCGGGGTTTTTGCTGCACAGACTCATCACACTCCGCTTTTCATCCCTGCCCTTTCCCTTTTTTCCCTGCAGCCCCATTCCCAAAATCCCGCCAGTGACTGGGGATGCTTGGAACCAACCCTTCCCACCAGGGAAAAAAAAAACCCAAAAAACCAACCAACCAAACAAAAAAACCCAAAAAACCCGAAAAACCAAAAAATCCCAAAAAACCCAAAAAACCAAAAAAACAACCAACCAAACAAAAAAACCCAATAAACCCAAAAAACCAAAAAAAATCAACCAACCAACCAACTAACCAACCAAACAAAAAAACCCAAAAAAACCCCCCAAAACCCCCCCAAAAAACCCCCCAAAAACAAAAAAAAACCACAAAAAACCCCAAAAAACCAAAAACAAACAAACAAAAAAAACCCCAAAAAAAACCCAAAAAACCCAAACACACAAAAAAACCCAAAAAACCAAAAAAAAACCCCAAAAAACCCCAAATAACAAAAACACAAAAAACCCCAACCAAACAAAAAACCCACAAAAAAAAACCACCCCAAAACAAACAAAAAACTAACCCAAAAAAAAAAAAAAAACAACCCACAAAAAACAAAAAAAACCCCCAAAAATAAACCCCCCGGTCACTCCGGAGGGCTCTGGGGATCTGGCCGAGGCCGGGGCTCGCAGGGCTCGCAGCGGCAGCCGCGGAGCCTCCCCGGGGAGCCCCGGCCGGGCCCGGAGCAGCCGCTGACCCCCCCCAGACGTTACCTCAGCTCCGGGGCCGCTCCCTGCGCATCCATCACCGCCGGGAAAGCTCCCGGGAAAAGGGGGAACCACGGCAGGGAATGCTCCCTGCGCTTCCCTGGGCAGCAAAAAGCGGATTGTCCCCAGTTTATTTCCCTTTTTCTTTTTTTTTTTTTAATTTTCTTTTTTTTTTTTCCTTTTTTTACCCTCTTTTTCTCCCCCTTATCTCACGGCAGGGAATGTTCCCTGCGCTTTCCTGGGCAGCAAACAAAAAGCGGATTGTCCCCAGTTTATTTCCTTTTTCCCCCCCCCCCCCCCCTTTTTCCCCTCTTTTTCTCCCCTTATCTCTCCACCGGGAAAGCTCCCTGCGCTTCCCTGGGCAGGAAAAAGCGGATTGTCCCCAGTTGATTTCCCTTTTTTTTTTTTTTTTAAATTTCCTTTTTTTTTTTTTTCCTTTTTTACCCTCTTTTCCTCCCCCTTATCTCACCGCCGGGAATGTTCCCCCTTATCTCTTTTTTACCCTTATTTTCTCCCCCAAGCTCCCCGCACTTTCCTGGGCAGCAAAAAGTGGATTGTCCCCAGTTTATTTCCCTTTTTTTTTTTTTTTTTCTTCTTTTTTCCCTTATTTTCCCTCTTTTTCTCCCCCTTATCTCACCGGCTTTTGCCGCGTTTTTCTCCTTTTTCCTCCCTTTTTCCCCCCACCTTTCCCCCTCTTTTTTTTTTCCTCCCTTTCCTCCCATTTTTCCTCCTTTTCCTCTTTTCCTCCTTTTCCCCCTTTTCCTCACTTCCCCGCCTTTCCTCATTTTCCCACTTTTCTCATTTTATCCCATTTTTCCTCTTCTTTTCACTTCTCTTTTTCTCGTTTTTTCTCCTTTTCCTCTTTTTTTCCTTTTACCTTTTTTTCTCATTTTTCCCTTTCCCCCTTTCCCCTCCTTTTTCCTCCTTCTCTTTTTCTCCTTTTGCCTTTCTTCTCCTTTTCCCTTTTCCCCATTTTTCCATTTTCTCCTTTTCTCTTTTTCCCCTTCTTTCCTCCTTTTTTTTTTCTCCCTTTCCTCCCATTTTTCCTCCTTCTTCTCTTTTCCCCAATTCCTCATCTCCCCACTTTTCCTCATTTCCCTTCCTTTTCTCATTTTATCCCAATTTTTCTCCTTTCTCCCTTTTTCTCTTCAGTTTTCTCTCTTTCTCCTTTTTTCTCCTTTTTTCTCCTTTTTCTCCTTTTCCCTCCTTTTCTCCTTTTCCTCCTTTTTTCTCCTTCTCTTTTTCCCTTTTTCCCTTTTCCTTCCTTTTTTTCTCCTTCTCTTTTTTCCTTTTTCATTTTTTCTCATTTTTCCCTTTCCCTCCTTTTCCCTCCTTTTTCCCTTTTCTTCCTTTTTCCATTTTCCTTTTTCCTCCTTTTCCTCTTTTCCCTCTTTTTTCCCTTTCCCTCCTTTTTTCTCCTTCTCTTTTCTCCTTCTGCCTTTTTTTCTCCTTTTCCCCTTTTCCTCCTTTTTCCCCATTTCCCTCCTTTTTCCCCCCCTTACCCTCCTTTCCCCTTTTCCATTTTTTCTCCTTCCTTTCCATAATTCTTCTCCCGCCTTTTTTCCCTTTTCCCTTTTTCCTTTACCCCTTCTTCCCCCTTTCCCCCTTTATTTTCCTCCTTCTTCACTTTTTTCCTTTCCCCCCTTTTCTCCTTTTTCTTTTTTTTTTTCTCCCCTTCTTCTTCCCCTTTTCCTCCCTCTTTTCCATTTTCCCCTTTTTCTTTCCCCATTTCCCCCCCTCCTCATTCTTTCTCTACCAAATCCCTTTTTCCCCAATAAAACAAAACTCCCCATTCCCTGATTTTAGACCCCAAAATCTGCACCGGACAGGAACAGACTCTGTGCCATGAAGAATCAATTTTTCCCAAATTTTCCCCAATTTTTCCCCAGTTTTGCCAAAATTTTGCCCCAATTTTTTCCCCATTTTTTTTTCCGATTTTTTTCCAACTATTCCCAAATTTTTCCCCAGTTTTCCCCCAATTTTGTCCCATTTTTTCCCAATTTTATCCCAATTTTGTCCCAATTTTTTTCCTAGCTTTCCCCCAATTCTGCCCCAATTTTGCCCCAGTTTTTTCCCAATTTTATCCCAATTTTGTGCCAATTTTTTTCCAACTATTCCCCAATTTTCCCCCAGTTCTGCCACAATTTTATCCCAATTTTTCCCAACTATACCTCAATTTTTCCCCAGTTTTTTCCCAATTTTATCCCAATTTTGTCCCAGTTTTTTTCCCCAACTATTCCCCAAATTTTTCCCAGTTTTGCCACAATTTTGTCCCAATTTTTTCCTAGTTTTCCCCCAATTCTGCCCCAATTTTTTCCCAATTTTATCCCAATTTTGTCCCAGTTTTTTTCCCAACTATTCCCCAATTTTTTCCCAATTTTCCACCAGTTTTGCCACAATTTTGTCCCAATTTTTTCCAATCTTGTCCCATTTTTTTCCAACTATTCCCCAATTTTTCCCCAATTTTTTCCCCATTCCATCCCACCCGTATCCCAGACCTCTCCCGCTCCCATCCCCATGGAAAACCAGCGCATCCAGGCCCCTCCAGAGCAGGAATGAAACCACGGGAATGTTTTATCCACATCCGAGGGCCATGGAGAGGGATCGCCCTGGGATCCGGCAGGGAGGGCAGGGATGCCGGGAATCGCGTCCCGGTGCTCCTGCCTGGCTTCCCAAAATCGTTCCAGGCGGGATCACGGTGGCCTTGGGGACTTCTCCGGGGTTGCTCCTGCCAGGAATCCTCTCAAATCCCACGGGGGCAATTCCCAGGATTCCTGAGCCTCCCCACCCAAGCCGAGCTCTCCAACCCCCCCAGGAGAATTCCCCAGTGGCTCCATCCCCAGTGCTGGAAACCCCTTGGAAAAGGATCAGGAATTCTGTTCCCAGCGTGTTTTTTCCAAGCTGGAAAAGCCTGGAAACCCTTGGAAAAGGATCGGGAATTTCACACTTGGAAAAGGATCAGGAATTCCATCCCCAGTGTGGTTTTTTCCAAGCTGGAGAGACCTGGAAACCCTCGGAAAAGGATTGGGAATTTTGCCCTCAGAGTGTTTTTTCCAAGCAGGAAAAACCTGGAAACCCTTGGAAAAGGATCAGGAATTTCATCCCTGGTGTGGTTTTTCTAAGGTGGAGAGGCCTGGAAACCCTTGGAAAAGGACCAGGAATTTCATCCCCAGCGTGTTTTTTCCAAGCTGGAAAGGCCTGGAAACCCCTGGAAAAGGATCGGGAATTCCATCCCCAGAGTGTTTTTTCCAAGGAATTTCGCCCTTGGAAAAGGATCTGGAATTTCGTCCCCTGCATGGATTTCCCAAGCTGGAATATCCTGGAAACCCTTGGAAAAGCATTGAGGATTTTGCCCTTGATAAAGGATGAGAAATTCCATCCCCAGCGTGGTTTTTCCAAGCTGGAAAGGCCTGGAAACCCTTGGAAAAAGATTGGGAATTTCACCCTTGGAAAAGGATCGGGAATTTCGCCTCCAGCGTGGTTTCTTTTCCAAGTAGGAGAAGCCTGGAAACCCTTGGAAAAGGATCAGGAATTTCATCCCTAACATGTTTTTTCCAAGCTGGAAAAGCTGAGAAACCCTTGGAAAAACATTGGGAATTTTGCCCTTGGAAAAGGATTGGGAATTCCATCCCCAGCGTGGTTTTTCCCAAGCTGGAAAGGCCTGGAAACCCTCAGGAAAGGACTGGCAATATCATCCTTGGAAAAGGATTGGGAATTTTGCCCTTGGAAAAGGATCAGGAATTCTGTCCCTGGGGTGTTTTTTCCAAGCTGGAATATCCTGGAACCCCTTGGGAAAGGATTGGGAATTCCACCCTTGGAGAAGGATTCAGAATTTCATCCCCAGGGTGGATTTTTTCCGAACTGGAAAAGCCTGAAAACCCTTGGAAAAAAATTGGGAATTTCATCCCCAGCGTGTTTTTTCCAAACTGGAAAGGCCTGGAAACCCTTGGGAAAGGATTGGGAATTCTGGGAACATCCCGGGAAAGAAGAAATCGGCCATTCCAGGGTTTGGGATTTGGGTTTTTTTTTTCCTTCCCCTTTGGAAAGAGGATGGATGAGGAGCGGCGGAGATGATTTGTGTCCCACCCGGGGGAGGGTGGGGAAATCCGACAAAAAAAAAAAAAACCAAAAAAACCAAAACCCCCCAAAAAACCCCAAAAAACCCTCCAAAAAAACCCCAAACCCCCCGAAAACCCCAAACCCGGCAAAACCCCCAAAATCCCCAAAAACCCAAAAAAAAACCACAAAAAACCCCCCCAAAACCCCAACCCCCAAAACCCCCCCAAAAACCCCAACCCCCCCCCAAAAAACCCCCCAAAACCCCCCAAACCCCCAAAACCCCAAAAAACGCCAAAAACCCCAAAAAAGCAGCCAGGGCAAAACAACAACACTGTGACCTCTGAGGGTTTTTTTGGGGTTTTTGGGGGTTTTTGGGGTTTTTTTGGGTTTTGGGGTTTTGGGGGTTTTTAGGGTTTGGGGGTTTTTAGGGGGGTTTAGGGGGTTTTGGAGGTTTTGGGGTTTGGGGTTTTTGGGGGTTTTTGGGTTTTGAGAGTTTTTTGGGGTTTGGGGTTTTTTTTTTTGGGGGGGTTATGGATTTTTGGGGGTTTGGGGGTTTTTTGGTGGGGTTTTTTTTGGTGGTTTTTTTTTTTGTTTGTTTTTTGGGGGTTTTTTTGGGTTTTTTTGAGGGGGTTTTGGGGTTTTGAGGTTTTTGGAGTTTTTAGGATTTTGGGGGTTTTGGGGGTTTTTTGGGGTTTGGGGATTTTTTGGAGTTTAGAGGTTTTTTGGGTTTTTTTGGGTTTTGCTGAGGGAGCCCCCAAACGCTGGGCATTGGGGCCATAGGTCAAGGCTCCATCCCGATCCCAAGGCAGCAGCCGGATCCCTTTGGGATTTCCCGGGATCCCGGAGCGAGGGGAGGGGCGGCGGCCTCGGCAGGTGGCGCTGCTGCCCCGACGAACGGCCGGCAATTAACAAATTACCTTAATTAGGCGGCGATGGGGGCCCAGCCGGCAGGAGCTGCCCCTTCAGCCCGGGAATTCCCCAGGGGATGGAGGGATCGTCCCAAGGGGATCCGAAGGAAACGCCGGGGAATTTTCATCCCCTCACCACTGGGAATGGGCTCTGGAATGACTTGGCCCATCCCAGGGTCACCCATGGTTGGCACATTCCGATCCCTGCTCCCAGATTTCCTGACCCAGAATCCCAAAGTTTGGGATTGGATTGTGGTGCCGTGATCCCATGGTTGGCCAGTTTGGATTCCAACCCAATCCCAGATTTCCCACAGCAGAATTCCAAAGTTTGGTTCCTTTAAATCATTGGATTGCAGTGCAGTGATCCCGTGGATGTCCTGTTCCAATCCCTGCTCCATCCCAGATTTCCTACAGCAGAATCCCAAAATTTGGTTCCTCTAAGGTGCAGTGATCCCATGGATAGCCTGTTTGGATTCCTACCCAATCCCAAATTTCCTGAACCAAAATCCCAAAGTTTGGGATTGGATTGTGGTGCAGTGATCCCATGGTTGGCCTGTTTGGATCCCTGCTCCATCCCAGATTTCTTGAACCAGAATCCCAAAATTTAGGATTGGATTGCAGTGCAGCGATCCCATGGATGGCCCATTCCGATCCTTGCTCCATCCCAGATTTCCTGAACCAAAATCCCAAAGTTTGGGATTGGATTGCAGTGCCGTGATCCCATGATTGGCCTGTTTGGATCCCTGCTCCATCCCAGATTTCCCACAGCAGAATCCCAAAATTTGGTTCCTCTAAGTCACTGAATTGCAGTGCAGTGATCCCATGGATGGCCTGTTTGGATTCCTACCCAATCCCAAATTTCCTGAACCAAAATCCCAAAATGTGGTTTCTTTAAATCCTTGAATTCTGGTGCCATGATCCTGTGGATGGCCCATTCTGATCCCTGCTCCATCCCAGATTTCCCACAGCAGAATCCCAAAGTTTGGTTCCTCTAAGGTGCAGTGATCCCATGGATGGCCTATTTGGATTCCTACCCAATCCCAGATTTCCCGAAGCAGAATCCCAAAGTTTGGGATTGGATTGTGGTGCCGTGATCCCGTGGTTGGCCTGTTTGGATTCCTAACCAATCCCAGATTTCCCACAGCAAAATCCCAAAGTTTGGGATTGGATTGTGGTGCCGTGATCCCATGGTTGGCCTGTTTGGATTCCTACCCAATCCCAAATTTCCTGAACCAAAATCCCAAAATGTGGTTCCTTTAAATCACTGAACCATGGTGCTGTGATCCCATGGTTGTCCCACTTGGATCCCAGCTCCATCCCGGATTTCCCGACCCAGAATCCCAAAGTTTGGTTCCTCCAAGTCCCTGAACTGAGGTGCAGTGGCGCCGTCACAGCCGGAGCTGGTGCCTCCAGGGAGGTTCCCCATCCAAGGATTCCCTGGAATTTTGTACCCTTGCAGTCCTTGCACCCCTTCCCGTGCTGGATTTCGGGCCGGGATCTTCCCGTTGGATGCTCCAGAGTGGGATCTGGCGCTGCAGGGCCCCGTCCCTGCTGCCCATTCCCGGCTCATTCCCTCCATTCCCAGCCGGCACTCCCGGAAAACGGGATCAGCTGCTGAGGAATTCACTCGGGAGCTTGGAGTGGAACCGGAGCCCCCGGGAATGAGCTGGGAATGGCTGCAGGGACCGGGAGGATACAAAACCCTGGTGCCTGGAGCCCATTCCCGGGTAATTCCTGCTGCTTCCAACCGGTCCCTGGAATTCCACACCGAACTCCGGAGTGAATTCCTCAGCAGCTGATCCCACTGTCCCGGCTTCCAGGTGGGAATCGGGGAGGGATAAAGGATCGGAGAGCTGGGCTGCTGCTCCAGCGCTCTGATCCCAAAGGAACTGTCCCTGTTCCCCATTCCTTGATCCCATTGTCCCAGAATTCCGGTGGGAATTGATGATGGATAAAGGGTCGGAGAGCTGGGCTGCTGCTCCAGCGCTCTGATCCCAAAGGAACTGCTCCCATCCCCTATTCCCCATTCCCTGATCCCAGCTGGGCTGCTGCTCCAGGGCTCTGATCCCAAAGGAACTGCCCCCATTCCCCGATCCCATTATCCTGACTTCCTGGTGGGATTTGGTGAGGAATAAAGGGTCACAGAGCTGACCTCCAGCGCTCTGATTCCAAAGGAACTTCCCCCATTCCCCATTCCCCAATCCCATTGTCCTGGCTTCCAGGTGGGAATTGGGGAGGGATAAAGGGTCGGAGAGCTGAGATGCTGCTCCAGCGCTCTGATCCCAAAGGAACTGCCCCCAATCCCTATTCCCTGATCCCACTGTCCCGACTTTCAGGTGGGGATTGGGGAGGGATAAAGGGTCACAGAGAGCTGAGATGCTGCTCCAGCACTCTGATCCCAAAGGAACTGTCCCCATTCCCCATTCCCCATTCCCCATTCCCCATTCCCCATTCCCCATTCCCCATTCCCTGATCCCAGCTGGGCTGCTGCTCCAGGGCTCTGATCCCAAAGGAACTGCTCCCATTCCCCGATCCCATCATCCTGACTTCCTGGTGGGATTTGGTGAGGGATAAAGGGTCACAAAGCTGATTTCCAGCGCTCTGATCCCAAAGGAACTGCCCCCATTCACTGATCCCATCATCCCAGATTTCCAGGTGGGAATTGGTGATGGATAAGGGGGTCACAGAGAGCTGGGCTGCTGCTCCAGGGTTGTGATCCCAAAGGAACTGTCCCCATCCCCCGTTCCCCATTCCCCATTCCCCATTCCCCATTCCCCATTCCCTGATCCCAGCCCGGCTGCTGCTCCAGCGCTCTGATCCCAAAGGAACTGCTCCCATTCCCCATTCCCCATTCCCCATTCCCCATTCCCCATTCCCCGATCCCATTGTCCTGGCTTCCAGGTGGGAATTGGTGAGGGATAAAGGGTCACAGAGAACTGGGCTGCTGCTCCAGTGCTCTGATCCCAAAGGAACTGCCCCCATTCCCCGTTCCCTGATTCCAGCTGGGCTGCTGCTCCAGGGTTGTGATCCCAAAGGAACTGTCCCCCCTGATCCCATCGTCCTAGACTTCCAGGTGGGAACTGGGGAGGGATAAAGGATCAGAGAGCTGAGCTGCTGCTCCAGCGCTCTGATCCCAAAGGAACTGCCCCCATTCCCCATTCCCCGATCCCATTGTCCCGGCTTCCAGGTGGGAATTGTTGATGGATAAAGGGTCACAGAGAGCTGGGCTGCTGCTCCAGGGCTCTGATCCCAAAGGAACTGCTCCCATTCCCTGATCCCATCATCCCAGACTTCCAGGTGGGAACTGGGGAGGGATAAAGGGTCACAGAGAGCTGACCTCCAGTGCTCTGATCCCAAAGGAACTGTCCCCATTCCCAGATCCCATCATCCCAGATTTCCAGGTGGGAATTGGTGATGGATAAAGGGCTCACAAAGAGCTGGGCTGCTGCTCCAGTGCTGTGATCCCAAAGGAACTGCCCCCATTCCCCATTCCCCATTCCCCATTCCCCATTCCCCATTCCCCATTCCCCATTCCCTGATCCCATTGTCCCAGACTTCCTGGTGGGAATTGGTGAGGGATAAAGGGTCACAGAGCTGACCTCCAGCGCTCTGATCCCAAAGGAACTGTTCCCGTTCCCCATTCCCCATTCCCCATTCCCCATTCCCCGTTCCCCATTCCCTGATCCCAGCTGGGCTGCTGCTCCAGCGCTCTGATCCCAAAGGATCTGCCCCCATTCCCCGTTCCCCATTCCCCATTCCCTGATCCCAGCCAGGCTGCTGCTCCAGGGCTCTGATCCCAAAGGATCTGCCCCCATTCCCCGTTCCCCATTCCCCATTCCCTGATCCCAGCTCGGCTGCTGCTCCAGCGCTCTGATCCCAAAGGATCTGCCCCCATTCCCCATCCCGGAGCTGGGATTCATCCCGGACCCCCGGCTGGGAAGGGCTGTGTCCCTGTGCCCTCGGGAATGTCCCCGTGTCCCTCCCCCCCCCTCATCCCCCACGGGCTGCTAATGAGCGGCTGTTAATTAGTGTGAACTCCGCCTGCCCCGCCAGCACGCCCTGGCCTTTGTCAGCTAATTGGCCGGGCTCTCTCATCTATTATGTAAATGAGGTGAATTATGTAAATGAGGTGAATGGCCCCGCATTCCCGGGAGCCTGCGCTCCCGGTTCGTGGAATTGCGCTGCCGGGCCCCCCCCGCTCAGCACCGGGGGTGAAAAACAGCAGCGACGAGAACAACAAAAAACCAACAAACAAACCAAACCCACCAAAACAAACAAACAAACAAACAAAAAACCACAAAAAAAAAACCCCCAAAAAACCCAAAAAACCACCCCAAAAAACCCCCAAAATTAAACACAGCCCGCTCCCTCCCAAAAAAAAAGACCAAAAAAAACCCCCAAAACAAACAAAACAAAATAAAAAAACTAACCAACCAAAAAACAGACAAAAAACAACGACAAATAACAAAAAAAACCAAACAAAAACCCCAAACCCAACCAAACAAAACCCACAAAAAACGAACAAAAAACAAACAAAACCAACAAAACCAACAAAAAAACAAACAAAAAACCAAGCAAAACCCAAAAAAACCCAAAAATCACAAAACCAACCAAGCAAACAAAAACACGAAAAGAAAACCCACAAAAAAACCAAAAAAAAACAAAAAAAAAACCCCAAGAAAACAACCCCCCCCCCCAAAACCCAACCAAACAAAACACAAAAAACCCAACCAACCAAACAAAACAAAAAAACAAACCAACAAAAACCCCCACAAAAACAAAAACAACAAAAACAACAACAAAAACAACAAAAACAAAAACCAACCAACCAAACAAACAAACAAAAAAAAAACCAAAAAAAACCCCAAAAACAAAAACACCCCACAAACAACAAAACAAAACAAAACAAGCCGGCGAGCTTTTGGCCGGGTTTTTGGGGAGGCTCCAGAAACAGAGTTCCAGGAGAAGAAAGTGTTCCGGGCAGGAGTTCAGGGCATGGAGAGCCGGGAGGAGGAGGAGGAGGAGGAGGAGGGGGCGGGAGGAGCGGGATCAGCCCGGCCTCGCCTCTCCCCCGCCCCGGGCGCTCAGGTAGGGCTGGGATGGAGCCCGGAGCTTCTCCCGGGCTCTGTCACATCCCCAGGGAATTCGGGCTGGGATGGAGCCCGGAGCTTCTCCAGGGCTCTGTCACATCCCCAGGGAATTCAGGCTGGGATGGAGCCCGGAGCTTCTCCCGGGCTCTGTCACATCCCCAGGGAATTCAGGCTGGGATGGAGCCCGGAGCTTCTCCCGGGCTCTGTCACATCCCCAGGGAATTCGGGCTGGGATGGAGCCCGGAGCTTCTCCCGGGCTCTGTCACATCCCCAGGGAATTCAGGCTGGGATGGAGCCCGGAGCTTCTCCCGGGCTCTGTCACATCCCCAGGGAATTCAGGCTGGGATGGAGCCCGGAGCTTCTCCCGGGCTCCGTCACATCCCCAGGGAATTCAGGCTGGGATGGAGCCCGGAGCTTCTCCCGGGCTCCGTCACATCCCCAGGGAATTCAGGCTGGGATGGAGCCCGGAGCTTCTCCCGGGCTCTGTCACATCCCCAGGGAATTCGGGCTGGGATGGAGCCCGGAGCTTCTCCCGGGCTCTGTCACATCCCCAGGGAATTCAGGCTGGGAACGGAGGAGCGGCTCCGCCCTTCCCTCTGTGCTGGAGGTCACACCTGGAATTCCGTGTCCAGTTCTGGGTCGCTTCAGGAATCTTGGGAAGAGACACAGCCCAGCATCCCGGGTTGGAACAGACCCAAAATTCCCGGATTTTTTTGTGCTTTCCCTTGGGTGGGATTCGCCGGCACCGACCTTGGGGTGGCCACGGGGTCACAGCTGCTGGGGTCAGAGCCTGGGGGACAATTTTGGGTGAGAGGAGAGACCCTGGAGGGGCTGGAGCGAGTCCAGGGCAGGGAAGGGAGCTGGGAAGGGGCTGGAGAATTCCTGAGGGAGCTGGGAAAAGGGGCTGGAGAATTCCCGAGGGAGCTGGGAAAGGGGCTGGAGAATTCCCCAGGGAGCTGGGAAAAGGGGCTGGAGAATTCCCGAGGGAGCTGGGAAAGGGCTGGAGAATTCCTGAGGGAGCTGGGAAAGGGGCTGGAGAATTCCCGAGGGAGCTGGGAAAGGGGCTGAGCCTGGAGCAAAGGAGGCTCAGGGGGGCCCTGGTGGCTCTGCACAGCTCCCTGGAATGGTGGAGCCAGGTGGGAGTTGGGATCTGATCCCAGGGATAAAAGGGATTGGATTGTGGTGCTGTGATCCCGTGCTCGGCCCATTCCGATCCCAGCTCCATCCCAGATTTCCCGACCCAGAATCCCAAAGTTTGGTTCCTCCAAGTCCCTGAACTGAGGTGCAGTGACGCCGTCACAGCCGGAGCTGGTGCCTCCAGGGAGGTTTCCCCATCCAAGGATTCCCTGGAATTTTGTACCCTCGCAGTCCTTGCACCCCTTCCCGTGCTGGATTTCGGGCCGGGATCTTCCCGTTGGATACTCCAGAGTGGGATCTGGCGCTGCAGGGCCCCGTCCCTGGTGCCCATTCCCGGCTCATTCCCCAGGGGATAAGAGGGAACGGCAGGAATTTCCCCATGGAAAGGGTGCTCAGGCCTTGGAAGTGCCCAGGGAGGTTTGGAATCCCCATCCCTGGAGGTGCCCACGGAATTCCTGGATGTGGCCCTCAGTGCCAAGGTGAGGATCAATCCCAGCTCGGCCTGGATGATCCCGGAGGGATTTTCCAACCTTTGTGATCCTGGGGCAGGGACTGGGCCTGGTTCCCCTCCATCCCAGCAGGAGCAAAGCTCCTCACCCAATTCCAAGGTCCCTCACGGCCTTATCCATGGAAGGTTTTTAAGGAAAACCCGGATATTCCGGGAGCTGAGGAGTTGCTGAGGCCGGGAATTGCCCCATCCCATTCCCACCCATCCTGGGAGACACCACGGCAGGAGGAGGCTCCGTCCAGTGCCGAGGGCAGCCCAAGGATCCCCAAAAAGAGATCCACAGGCCTGGATTTTTTCCAAAGCCAAGGAATTTTGGGCTCGGGGATGATCTAAGTGGAATCCCCATCCCTGGGGGTGTCCATGGAATTCCTGGATGTGGCCCTCGGTGCCAAGGTGGGGATCAGTCCCAGCTCGGCCTGGATTTTTTCCAAAGCCAAGGAATTTTGGGGTTGGGGAATGGTCTAAGTGGGTCTTTTCCAGCCATCCCTGGAGGTGTCCCAGGAATTCCTGGATGTGGCCCTCGGTGCCAAGGTGGGGATCGGTCCCAGCTCGGCCTGGATTTTTTCCAAAGCCAAGGAATTTTGGGATGCTCTAAGCGGGTCTTTTCCAGCCATCCCTGCCCTGCAAACGGGACAGGAACCCCAAATCTCCCTGCCAAGGAACAGAGGAGGTGGATCCTTGGAAGATCAGCGTTTTCCAGGAGGGAGAGGAAAACTTTCCCGAGGATGTTTATTCCCCCAGGGAAAGCCGAGCTGTAAAACAAGGAAGGAGCAGAGTCCCCGCTCCGATAAATCCGCTCGGAATTCCAAGCCCGGTAGCAACAGGAGGGTGATTTATATCCCGGGGGAGAGGGAGAGGTCTGGGATGGGGGGAAATTGATGGAGCCTCTTATTCGGGGCTGTAAATCAGATCCCAGTGATGGAATAACACATCCATGGATTTATAAACACGGCCCGGAGCCCGGGCTGGTCCTTTCTGCGGCTCCCGGGAAGGAGGGACTGGAGAAAAAAAAAAAAAAAAAAAAGAGTAAAAAATAATAATAATAAAAAATAAAAATAATAAAAATTAATAAAAATAAAAATAAAAATAAAAATAAAAATAAAAATAAAAATAAAAATAAAAATAAAAATAAAAATAGAAATAAAAATAGAAATAGAAATAAAAATAAAAATAAAATAGAAATAAAAATAAAAATAAAATAGAAATAGAAATAAAAATAGAAATAAAAATAGAAATAAAAATAAAAATAAAAATAAAAATAAAAATAAAAATAAAAATAAAAATAAAAATAAAAATAAAAATAAAATAGAAATAAAAAATAAAAATAAAAATAATAAAAATAAAAATAAAAATAATAAAAACAATTAAAAATAAGAAAAAATAAAAATAAAAATAAAAATAAAAATAAAAATAAAAATAAAAATAAAAATAAAAATAAAAATAAAAATAATAAAAATAAAAATAAAAATAAAAATAAAAATAAAAATAAAAATAAATAAAAATACAAATAAATAAATATAAAAAATAAAAATAAAAACCCACCAAAAAAACCCCAAAAACCCCAAACCAACAAAAAACCCGAACAAAAACAAAACAAAGCAAAACCAAAAACAACAACAAACAACCAACACAAAAGAGGGGGGCTCTGATCCATCAGCTCCTTCCTGATAAATCCAGGGAGACAACCTGCGGACGGACAGCGGGGCTGGATTTACGGCGGCTGAAAGGGAGCCAGGCGGGAGTAAATCCCTGTCTGTGCCGGCAGAAATAAATCTGGGAATGTTCTCCTCTCCTTCCCTGTCCGGAGAGCCACTGGCAAATCCGTGAGCGATTCCAGCTCCTCTCTCTGCTCCGGCCTTCCTGCCTCCAGTCCCGGGAATGCCGACGCTTACGGGATCGTGGAATGGGTTGGGTTGGAAGGGATCTCAAGGATCGGCCAATCCCACCCCATCCATGGGCAGGGACACCTCCCACCATCCCAGGGGGATCCAACCCGGCCTTGGGCACTGCCAGGGATCCAGGGGCAGCCCCAGCCAAGCTGGGAATTCCAGCCCAGCCAGGAATTCCTGCCCAAGATCCCAGCCCCAGCTCCCCTTGCCCAGTGGGAAGCCATTCCCTGTCTCCTGTCCCTGCAGCCCTTGTCCCCAGCCCCTCTCCAGCTCTCCTGGAGCCCCTGCAGGCACTCGGAGCATTCCCTGGAGTTTTCCCTTCTCCAGGGGAACATTCCCAGCTCTCCCATCATCCCTGGCCTCACCCCCCATTCCCAACCTTCCAGAACATCCCAAACTCTGGCATTTTGGGGCTGGCAATGATCCTTTTCCCAGCTCTCCCAGCCATGGATGGATGCAGGGATGGAATGGATCCAGCCCAGCCCCTCCCAGCCAGGAATTCCTGCCCCAATCCCAGCTCAATGTCACTTTTCCCAGTGGGAAGCCATTCCCTGTCTCCTGTCCCTGCAGCCCTTGTCCCCAGCCCCTCTCCAGCTCTCCTGGAGCCCCTGCAGGCACTCGGAGCATTCCCTGCAGTTTTCCCTTCTCCAGGGGAACATTCCCAGCTCTCCCAGCCCAGCTCCAGAATTCTGGAATGGTTTGGCTTGGGAATGACCCTAAATCCCATCCCATTCCCACCCCATTCCATGGGCAGGGACGCCTCCCACCATCCCAGGCTGCTCCAAGCCCGAGTGTCCAACCCGGCCTTGGACAATTCCATGGATTTGGCAGCCACAGCTGCCAAGATGTTGCAGAGTTTTTCTGGGATGGAGCCACTGGTATCCCTCCAAAATCAGGGCAGGGATTAAGCCCGGCTTTGGATAACCTTCAATTTTTTGGGATAATCCTGGATAATCGGGTCTGAGGCCTGGAAGGAGCCGTGGTTGCTTCATCCCGGAGCTTTTGAAGTCCTCCCAGCACCCGAATTTGGGGTTTGATCCACCTCCTCTTAATCCCTGAGGAATAAACCAGCGGAAAAAATAAATCACGGGTCTCTTGGAAAAAAGGCCGGATTTTCTTCGTTACATTTTAATTATTTTGTTTTTGTTTAATTATTTATTACGACAGTTATTTCAGCATTTTAGTATTGTCCCATAGTAGCACTTAACAGGATTAAAATACTTGAACAATGCTTTTTTTTAAAAGCAGGAAGGCTCTTTTCCCAAACCATTCCATGACAGAAGTGATGGATTTTCCATCATTATCCCATTATTTATTTCCTTCCCTTATTCACTTCTCTTTTTTTTTTTTTTTTTTTTTTTTTTTTCGGTTGAGGTGTTTAAAATATTTAGAATTAAAATCGAAAATTTAAAGAAAAAAAAATTTAATAATTTTTTTATAAAATACAAATATTTTTATGATATTTTATAATAAAAGATAAAATTTTTATTAAAAAATTAAAAGGGATTTTAAAAAATAAATTATTATTTTTTTAAAAAAATTAATTTAAAAAATTAAAAATTTAAATTAAAATTTCTCCCAAAACATATCCACCATTTTTTGGGGGGTGGGGGAGGGAAGATAATGGAAAATTTCCTTCGGAAAAAAAAATTTTCCTTGGGAAGAAAGGGAAATCTTCCCACAGCTCCACCAAGCTCTGGGAAAAGGGATAAAAAAGGAGTCAAATTTTAATCCAGATTTATTTTTTCCGACCTTTTTTTTTTTTTTTTTTTTTTTGTGCAATTCCCCCACCTTTGTCCCAGGTAAATGCCTCCAGAATTCCAAGCCCGATTCCGGGCGCCGCATCAAAGCGTTTTCCGACGATCCCCGCCGGATTTTGAGCTGGGAAAAGGCAGGGATTTGGTGACGAAATTCCCGCAGGAATTAGATTTTAATCCTCACTCCCTCGCTCCCAAATTCCCCCGCTTTTTTTTTTTTTTTTTTTCCGGATTATTCCGCTGTGGGAATTCGCCTTCGGTGTCCCGGGGTGGGGAGAGCGGCACCCCCAAAGGAAAGGCGGGAATTTTTATCCCTGGGGGAGAGGCAGGGGCTGATCCCGTGGATTAAATCCCGGGATTAAATTCCTCTGGGATCCCAACCCGAATTCCCATCGGAGGCCAGAACCGTTTCTCAACGCGCCCCCTTCCCGAGGAATCCACGGAGCAGGTTGGGTTTGGAAGATGGATGGCAGAGCCTGCAGCAGCTCCTCAGGGAATATTCCCTGCCTGGTGGGACACGCTGGAATTCCTAACAGCCTGGTAACAGGGCTGGAAGCATTTCTGGGGGAACGCACCCGCAACGAGAAAAAAAATTATCTTAATTAATTAAAATATTGGTTTAAATTTTCCATTTTCATTGGAAAATCAAGCCCAGAAAATCCTGGCGCTTTGACCTTCAGGGGTTATCCCAATAAACCTGGATCGGCCGATTTCGGCCAAAATTTGAGGTGGAATTTGTGACCCTGACCCCTGGCAAGAAATGCGACGAAAATTCGGCCCCAAAACAAAAAAACAAAAAACAAAAAACAAAAAACAAAAAAACAAAAAAAAAAAAAAAACCAAAAAAAACCAAAACCAACCAAACAAAAAAAAACCACAAAAAAACCCAAAAAAATAACAAAACCAAAACAAACAAACAAACAAAAAACCAAAAAAAACCCCAAAAAACAACAAAAAACCCAAAAAAACCACAAAACAAAACAAAAAAACCAAACCAAAAAACAACAACAACAAAAAAGTAATTTAAGACTTTAATAGAAAATATAATTTAATAAAAGAAATAGTAAGTGAAAGTTATATAATATTATCTATAATGATATTATTATAGATAATATGATAATATATTATAAATAAATATAAATAATATACTACAAATTTTAAATAAATATAAATAATATACTGTAATTATTATCTGACCGAGTCAGAGCTCCAACCTGACACCCTGTGGGTCAGGGGGTTGGGAGCAGCCCCACAGTGAGTCCTGCTGGGGTGGCAGAGGTGGTTCTGGTGGGGCAGAGATGATCCTGGAGAACCAGGGTCCAGGGATGGTGAGAAGGGTCCAGGGGTGGTGAGAAGGGTCCAGGGATGGTGAGAAGGGTCCAGTGATGGTGAGGAGGGTCCAGGGGTGGTGAGAAGGGTCCAGGGATGGTGAGAAGGGTCCAGTGATGGTGAGAAGGGTCCAGAGATGGTGAGATGGGTCCAGTGATGGTGAGGAGGGTCCAGGGGTGGTGAGGAGGATCCAGGGATGGTGAGAAGGGTCCAGGGATGGTGAGAAGGGTCCAGGGGTGGTGAGAAGGATCCAGGGATGGTGAGAAGGGTCCAGGGATGGTGAGAAGGGATGCAAGGTTGGTGAGATCGAGTCTGGTGTTGGTGAGATGGGGTCTGGTGTTGGTGAGATGGGGTCCGCTCTTCCTCCCAGGAAATCGGGTGACAATCCAGCCGCTCTCGTGTCTGTGAGTCTCCGTTTATCCAGACAGACAAACTGCCTGTCCCCACTGCCAGGGGATGGGATCCGTCTCACCGTGGGGTGATGGAAATGCAGATTCACCGCTCTGGGGGGGAAGGTACAGCCTGGGGAGGTGCTCATGGCCCATCGCTCAAAGGCATCCGGCCTTCAAACAAATGAAAATAGAACAAACACAAACCCCAGCTCCACAACCCAGGACAAACCCCAAATCAGCGAGAAGCCTCGAAACGCCGATTTTACCGAAAAGAGTTGTCCTGGGTTCCAATGTAAAATGGTGCCCAAGGTCTGTATTCCATCCCCATGAGCCGTTGGAGCCAAGGTGGGGCAGTGTTTTCCTGATCTTCTGTTAACGAGCCCAACAATGCCTTCCCGGAAGAAGTTATCTCTGTTTAATGGGCCATCAAGGACCCATTGCATGACTGATAGGATGAAATCATTCCACTGTGAGATGCTCCGCCCAGGGGGAGGAGCCAAGCATTCCCACCTGGATATAATCCAGGGTTTGAGACCTCACGAGCAGCTTCTATCCACTGAACTCTCAGAGGAGACAAGAGCGACCAGACGTTTCTACAGGGATCACTGCTTGGACAAGAACATCTCATCTGGATTCCTGGAGGAAGACTGGACCCTTCTCACCATCCCTGGACCCTTCTCATCATCACTGGACCCTTCTCACCATCCCTGGACCCTTCTCACCATCCCTGGACCCATCTCACCACCCCTGGACCCTTCTCACCATCCCTGGACCCTTCTCACCATCCCTGGACCCTTCTCATCATCCCTGGACCCTTCTCACCATCACTGGACCCTTCTCACCATCCCTGGACCCTTCTCATCATCCCTGGACCCTTCTCATCATCACTGGACCCTTCTCACCATCACTGGACCCTTCTCACCACCCCTGGACCCTTCTCACCACCCCTGGACCCTTCTCACCATCACTGGACCCTTCTCATCACCCCTGGACCCTTCTCACCATCACTGGACCCTTCTCACCATCACTGGACCCTTCTCATCACCCCTGGACCCTTCTCACCATCCCTGGACCCTTCTCACCATCACTGGACCCTTCTCATCACCCCTGGACCCTTCTCACCATCCCTGGACCCCTCTCTCTCAGGATCATCTCTGCTCCAGCAGAACCACATCTGCCACTCCAGGAGGATTTCCGGACTGCTTCAAACACCCTGACCGACAGGGTGTCAGGTTGTATCATTCCATTTATTTCACCTTTTTTTCCTCTCTTCTCCTATTAAATTGTATCTCTGACTGGGAGTCTCACTGGTTTTGCTTTCAAACCAGCACAAGAGTCCGAGATAAAAACAAGAAAAAGCCCGAAAACGGATGAGCAGATAAATCCTGACAGCTCAGGAACCTGCTGGAAGATCCGAAGGCCTGAAGGGCTCCTCATCGGGGAACTCGTTAAATGCCAGGTCCCTTCTGGCTGTCGTTCCTGCTCCTGCTGTTTTGGGATGCGTGGAAAACGTCAGGAAAAAAATAAAAAATAAAAGGTCAGGAGAAGGAGGAAGGGTTCTGCAGCGCTGCTGGAGATGGGGCAGAGCAGCTCCAGGGGGTCCAATCCCACCTCAGGAGCAGCAGGTTTGTCCTGGGAAGGCTCCACGGGATCTGTCCTGGCTGGACACGGGTTTGGGATGAACCTCTGATCCCAGAGATCCAAAAAAAACCCCAAAAACCACAGCAGGGCTTCCATTTCCAGCATTCCTTCAGTTCCACCCTCCAATTCCGAGGTAGGGACACCTCCCACTGATCCCAGGTGGATCCAAGCCCCGATGTCCAACCCGGCCTTGGGATCCAGAAGCAGCCCCAGCAAAGCTGGGAATTCCAGCCCAGCCAGGAATTCCTGCCCAATTCCAGTATCCCAATCCGGACTCAGCCCCAGGAAGCTCCCAGGTGGAGATGGGACCTGAGGAGCCCAGGCAGGATCAGCTCAGGGTCTCCATATCCAGGGAATCGGGAATCCCTCCTGCCATGTTTGGCACAGCAGGGCCTGGATTGGGATCTCGGGCTTGCAACACTCCGGACTTTTCCATGCTCTTCATGGAATCATGGAATGGTTTGGGTTGGAAAGAGCTTAAGGATCATCCCATTCCATCCCATCCATGGACAGGGACACCTCCCACTGTCCCAGGTGGATCCAACCTGGCCTTGGGCATTGCCAGGGATCCAGGGGCAGCCCCAGCCAAGCTGGGAATTCCAGCCCAGCCAGGAATTCCTGCCCAAGATCCCAGCCCAAGCTCCCCTTGCCCAGTGGGAAGCCATTCCCTGTCTCCTGTCCCTGCAGCCCTTGTCCCCAGCCCCTCTCCAGCTCTCCTGGAGCCCCTGCAGGCACTCGGAGCATTCCCTGCAGTTTTCCCTTCTCCAGGGGAACATTCCCAACTCTCCCATCATCCCTGACCTCACCCCCCATTCCCAACCTTCCAGAACATCCCAAACTCTGGCATTTTGGGGCTGGGAACGATCCTTTTCCCAGCTCTCCCAGACATGGATGGATGTAGGGATGGGATGGATCCAGCCCAGCCCCTCCCAGCCAGGAATTCCTGCCCCAATCCCAGCTCAATGTCACTTTTCCCAGTGGGAAGCCATTCCCTGTCTCCTGTCCCTGCAGCCCTTGTCCCCAGCCCCTCTCCTAGCTCTTCCTGGATTTTTCCCTTCTCCAGGGGAACATTCCCAGCTCTCCCAGCCTGGCTCCAGCCCCGCAGCAGCTCCGGGGCTCCTCTCTCCATTCCCCCAATCCCTCTTTTTCCAGGGATGTTTTCCCTGTATCTCAGCACGGCCGTGTCCCCATAAACCCTCACCCTTCAATTTGGGGACGGAAAGGGCTTTCCCAGGCCGCCCAAAATTCGGGACACCCCACCAGGCCTTGGCCACCAGGTGCCCCTGCCCAAGCTTCAGGAGATGATTCCTCCTTTTCTCCTTCCCGGGGCTGCTCTGACTCATCCCCAGGGAGCAGACACAACTTCCTTGGTCCCATTCCCGGAGCAGCAACTGCCGCCTCTGGCTGGGCTCCAGGAAAGGCTCCCTGGGTGCGAAAATCCCGCAGAACTGGCAGGGATGGGAGCCCAGAACGGATTTAGGTTGGTGGGGGTTTTTTTTAGAGCTGGGGCTCTGTCTCTGTCTTGTTGCTCCTGGCGCTGGTGGGAGGCGCTGAAGGTTCCAAGATCAGGGGTTTTTTGGGTTTTTTTTTTGGTTTTTTTGGGGAAAAAAAAAGAAAAAAAAAAGAGATAAGAGGCTGTAGGTGTTGTGTCTCCCAGCTGGTTTAGCAGGCTCCAAACAGACTCCGTGAAATTCCTGCTCGGAGCGAGGCCGGGTCACTGAGATTGGCCTGGTTTGGTTTCTTTCCCCTGGATGGAAAACTCGTTTTCCCGCCTGGAAGGAGGGATCTGGCCATGGAAAAGCGGCTCTGCTTCATCACCAGATCTTCCCTTTTTTTTTTTTTGAGGGAGGGAAGTCAGTCTTCAGGAGAACAAGGGCTTGGTCAGGCACAGGGATGGATGAATTTCGGGAATTCCCTGTCAGGAGGGGACAGCCGGGGGGGATTTGGGATCTGCTCCCAGGGCACAGGGACAGGAGGAGAGGCTCAGGGTGGGCAGCAGCAGGAATTTCCCCATGGAAAGGCTTGGGAAGCATTGGAAGTGCCCAGGGAGGTTTGGAATCCCCATCCCTGGAGGTGTCCATGGAATTCCTGGATGTGGCCCTCAGTGCCAAGGTGGGGATCAATCCCAGCTTGGCCTGGATGGTGCTGGAGGGATTTTCCAACCTTTGTGATCCTGGGGCAGGGACTGGGCCTGGTTCCCCTCCTGGGTGACAGGAGAGACCCTGGAGGGGCTGGAGCGAGTCCAGGGCAGGGAAGGGAGCTGGGAAGGGGCTGGAGAATTCCCAAGGGAGCTGGGAAGGGGCTGGAGAATTCCTGAGGGAGCTGGGAAAGGGGCTGGAGAATTCCCAAGGGAGCTGGGAAGGGGCTGGAGAATTCCCGAGGGAGCTGGGAAGGGGCTGGAGAATTCCCCAGGGAGCTGGGAAAGGGGCTGAGCCTGGAGCAAAGGAGGCTCAGGGGGGCCCTGGTGGCTCTGCACAGCTCCTGCCAGGAGGGGACAGCCGGGGGGGGATTTGGGATTTTATCCCAGGGAACAGGGACAGGAGGAGAGGGAATGGCCCCAGGCTGGGCCAGGGGAGCCTCAGGGTGGGCAGCAGCAGGAATTTCCCCATGGAAAACCTTGGGAGTGCCCAGGAAGGTTTGGAGTGCCCATCCCTGGAGGCGCCCAAGGAATTCCCGGATGTGGCCCTGAATGCCAAGGTGGGGATGGGGCACGGGCTGGGCTCGGTGACCTCGGAGAGCTTTTCCAACCCCAGTGATTCCACGGAGCAGCCGAGCTCCGTGCGATCCACACCTTGCTCCTGGCACATCCCGGCCTCCAGGATCCATCCCATTCCCTTCACGGCCTCATTCCACGGCAGCGGGAAAGGAGCAGTGGGGCTCGGAGGGGTTCCCAGCTCCAGGTCCCTCCCATCCCGAGGGAACAGCGCCTGGACACCGATCCCGGGTTGCTGGGAGAGCTTTGCTGTGTGGGGTCTCCTCAGAAAGGGAGAGATCCGGACTCAGAGCTGGGTTTGGATCCGGTTTTGGATCTGAGCAGCCCCGGTTCAGCGGAAGGTGTCCCTGGAATTCCAGCAGGAGCTGGAATGAGATGAGCTTTAAGGTCCCTCCCGAGCCAGAACATTCCACGATTTATTTTTTTAATTTTATTTCAAGGCCGCTGCCTGGTTTAGAAACCTGGCCACAAATAAATCCAGGAGAAGACTCCTGTCATTTTTCCCCCTCCCCTCCTCACCCTGAAAAACCACTTCTCTTATTTTCTCCCCTTTTCCTTTTATTTCCTTCCTTCAGCCAAAACGATGCAAATCCCGAGGGCTCGGAGGCGCCTTCCCCGTGCCCGGGGAAGGGATGGATCAGGGAACACCGGCGAGGAGAAGGCGAGGGGAGCAGCAGGAGCTGCTGTGCTCCGAGCAGAGCCTTGGAGCCCTGGTTTGGACGGTGGTGGGTTCTGGTTGAGAGGGTGGTTGATGTTCAGGTGGTGGTGGATGGTTTGGATGGTGGTGGGACCTGGATGAGATGGTGGGTCATGGTTTGGATGGTGGTGGGACTGGGTTGAGATGGTGGGTCATGGTTTGGATGGTGGTGGGCCTGGGTTGAGATGGTGGGTCATGGTTTGGATGGTGCTGGGTTCTGGTTGAGATGGTGGGTCATGGTTTGGATGATGGTGGGACCTGGTTGAGATGGTGGGTCATGGTTTGGATGGTGGTGGGACTGGGTTGAGATGGTGGGTCATGGTTTGGATGGTGGTGGGTCTGGGTTGAGATGGTGGGTCATGGTTTGGATGGTGGTGGGTCTGGGTTGAGATGGTGGGTCATGGTTTGGATGGTGGTGGGTCTGGGTTGAGATGGTGGGTCATGGTTTGGATGGTGGTGGGTCTGGGTTGAGATGGTGGGTCATGGTTTGGATGGTGGTGGGTCTGGGTTGAGATGGTGGGTCATGGTTTGGATGGTGGTAGGTCTGGGTTGAGATGGTGGGTCATGGTTTGGACGGTGGTGAATCATGGTTGAGATGGTGGTGGTGGATGGTTTGGACGGTGGTGGGTTCTGGTTGAGAGGGTGGTTGATGTTCAGGTGGTGGTGGTTGATGGTTTGGATGGTGGTGGGACCTGTTTGAGATGGTGGGTCATGGTTTGGATGGTGGTGGGTCTGGGTTGAGATGGTGGCTCATGGTTTGGATGGTGGTGGTGGGTGGTTTGGATGGTGGTGAATCATGGTTGAGATGGTGGTGGTTGACGGTTGAGATGGTGGTGGTTGATGGTTGAGATGGTGGTGGGCCATGGTTGGGGATGGTGGTGGTTGATGTTCAGATGGTGATGGTGGATGGTCTGGATGGTGGCGGGTCCTGGTTGAGATGGTGGTGGGTCATGGTTTGCATGGTGGTCGTTGATGGTTGAGATGGTGGTGGTTGATGTTCAGATGGTGGTGGGTCATGGTTTGAATGGTGGTGGTGGAGGTTTGGATGGCGATGGTTGATGGTTGAGATGGTGGTGGTGGATGTTCAGACGGTGGTGGGTCATGGTTTGGATGGTGGTGGTTGATGTTCAGATGGTGGTGGTGGATGTTCAGATGGTGGTGGTGGAAGGCTTGGATGGTGGTGGGTCATGGTTTGGATGGTGGTGGTTGATGGTTGAGATGGTGGTGGTGGACGATTTGGATGGTGGTGGGTCTGGGTTGAGATGGTGGCTCATGGTTTGGATGATGGTGGTGGATAGTTTGGATGGTGGTGGGTCATGGTTTGGATGGTGGTCATTAATGGTTGAGATGGTGATGGTTGATGTTCAGATGGTGGTGGGTCATGGTTTGAATGGTGGTGGTGGAGGTTTGGATGGCGATGGTTGATGGTTGAGATGGTGGTGGTTGATGTTCAGACGGTGGTGGTGGAAGGCTTGGATGGTGGTGGGTCATGGCTGAGATGGTGGTGGTTTATGGTTGAGATGGTGGTGGGTCATGGTTTGGATGGTGCTGGGTCATGGTTTGGATGGTGGTGGTTGATGTTCAGATGGCAGTGGTGGATGTTTTGGACGGTGGTGATGGACGCTTTGAACATCCCAGAGGACACCTGGAGCTGGCAGGGACCTTGGGGGACTGTCCCAAACCCTTGGGATGGATGAGCCCCGCGGTGGGGCTGGACATCCAACCACAAACACCCCAAAACCAGAACCAACCAAGCCCCAGCTCCTTCCTCCTGCTCTCAGGGGTCTGTGGGAAGAGGAGCTCTTCCCGAAATTCCCGAGGGATGAGGAGCTGATCACCCCGGCCAGGCTCTTTTGGGATTTGGGATCAGGCTGCTAATTAGGGAGATCGGGAGTTGGGAATGGGTGGATTTCTTTGTGGGAGGTGCTCCCAAAAAATTCATCAGGAGCTGTTTGGGAAAATTTTGGATTTGGGATCAGGCTGCTAATCAGGGATGTCAGGAAATGGAAGCGCATGGATTTGTTCCTGGCAGTGCTCCCAAGAGATTCATCAGGAGCTGGTGGGGAAAATTTTGGGATTTGGGATCAGGCTGCTAATTAGGGAGATTGGGAGATGGGAATGAGTGGATTTTTGTTCCTGGCAGTGCTCCCAAAAGATTAATCAGGAGCTGGTGGAGAAAATTGTGGGATTTGGGATCAGGCATCTAAATAAGGGAGATCAGGAGCTGGGAGTTGTGGATTTGTCCCTCGGAGGGGCTCCCAAAAGATTCATCAGGAGCTGTTTGGGAAAATTTTGGATTTGGGATCAGGCTGCTAATTAGGGATGTCAGGAAATGGAAGTGCATGGATTTGTTCCTGGCGGTGCTCCCAAGAGATTCATCAGGAGCTGGTGGGGAGAATTTGGGGATTTGGGATCAGGCTGCTAATTAGGGAGATCGGGAGTGGGATCAGAGCGGATTTGTTCCATCTCCCACAAATGAATCCACCCATTCCCATCTCCTGATCTCCCTGATTAGCAGCCTGATCCCAAATCCCAAATTTTCCCAAATCCCAAGATTTCCCCCACCAGCTCCTCCTCAATCTTTTGGGATCACTTTTGGGATTTGGGATCAGGCTGCTAATTCCCGAAATATCCTTCCAGGTTTTCTCCTGTTGCGTCCACCCGGCTTGTAGGGTTTGTCTGGTCTGCTCATCTTCACTTGGAGCTTGCTCCTCTGATTCCATTCCCCTGGAATTTTCTCTAGGATCTTCCAAATTGTTCTTCTTGTTGAATTTCCTGAGAACGTTTCCCAGGATCTTCCAAACCTCTGGTGGGATCGTTCCTCATGTTGAATTCCCTGAGGACGTTTCCCAGGATCTTCCAAATGGTTCCTCTTGTTAAATCCCCCTGGATCTTTTCCTGGGATCTTCCAAATTGTTCCTCTGATTAAATTCCCTGAGAACGTTTCCTAGGATCTTCCAGACCTCTGGTGGGACAGTTCCTCTTGTTGAATTCCCTGAGAACATTTCCCAGGACCTTCCAAATGGTTCCTCTGACTCCATTCCTCTGGAACTTTCTCTAGGATCTTCCAAATTTTCCCTCTGATTAAATTCCCCCAGAACTTTTCCTAGGATCCTCCAAGCTTCTTCTTGGAGGGTTCCTCTTGATGATCATTTCCTAGGGACATCCAAATGGTTCCTCTGATTCCATTCCCCTGGAACTTTCTCCAGGATCTCCCAAATTGTTCCTCTAGTTAAATTCCCTGAGAACTTTTTTTGGGATCTTCCAGACCTCTGGTGGGATGGTTCCTCTTGTTGAATTCCCTGAGAACGTTTCCCAGGATCCCCCAAATGGTTCCTCTGATTCCATTCCCCTGGATTTTTTTCCTAGGATCTTCCAACCTGCTCTTGGAATGGTTCTCCTTGTTAAATCCCCCTGGAACTCTTCCTGGGATGTCCCATGCTTCTTCTTGGAGGGCTCCTCTTGTTAAATCCACCTGGATCTTTTCCTAGGATCTTCCAAATGGTTCCTCTGATTCCATTCCCCTGGAACTTTCTCTAGGATCTTCCAAATTGTTCCTCTGATTAAATTCCCTGAGAACATTTCCTAGGATCTTCCAAACCTCTGGTGGGATGGTTCCTCTTGTTGAATTCCCTGGGAACATTTCCCAGGACCTTCCAAATGGTTCCTCTGACTCCATTCCTCTGGAACTTTCTCTAGGATCTTCCAGATTTTTCCTCTGATTAAATTCCCCGAGAACTTCTAGGAACCTCCAAGCTTCTTCTTGGATGCTTCTTCTTGTTAAATCCCTCTGGATCTTTTCCTAGCATCTTCCAAATGGTTCCTCCGATTCCATTCCCCTGGATCTTCCTCTAGGACTTTCCAAACTGCTCTTGGAATGGCTCCCCTTGTTAAATCCCTCTGGATCTTTTCCTAGGATCTCCCAAGTGGTTCCCGAGAACGTTTCCTGGGATCTTCCAAACCTCTGGTGGGATGGTTCCTCTTGTTGAATTCCCTGAGAACGTTTCCCAGGATCTCCCAAATGGTTCCTCTGATTCCATTCCCCTGGATATTTCTCTAGGATCTTCCAAATTGTTCCTCTTGTTGAATTCCCTGAGAACGTTTCCCTGGACCTTCCAAATGGTTCCTCCGACTCCTTTCCTCTGGAACTTTCTCTAGGATCTTCCAAATTTTTCCTCTGATTAAATTCCCCCAGAACTTTTCCTAGGATCCTCCAAGCTTCTTCTTGGAGGGTTCCTCTGGTTGAATCCCTCTGGATCTTTTCCTAGGATCCTCCAAACGGTTCCTCTGATTCCATTCCCCCGGATCTTCCTCTAGGATTTTCCAAACTGCTCTTGGAATGGCTCCCCTTGTTAAATCCCTCTGGATCTTTTCCTAGGATCTCCCAAATGGTTCCCGAGAACGTTTCCTAGGATCTTCCAAACCTCTGGTGGGACGGTTCCTCTTGTTGAATTCCCTGAGAACGTTTCCCAGGATCTCCCAAATGGTTCCTCTGACTCCATTCCCCCGGATCTTTTCCTAGGACCTTCCAAACCCTGCTTGGATGGATCCGGGGAGATGAACCTGCTGAGGAGAGGGACCCGAGCCAACAGCTGGGCAGAAGAAGGAGGGGGAAGATGTGCACACGTGTCTGGGAGAGGGAGAGGACTTGGGAACGAGATCCCGATGCCCTGATAGCGTCCCCGTGGGAGAGGGATCGGTCCGGGGGCGTGAGAAAGGAATATTTGGGAGCGCGTGGGTGTGAGGTGTGTGTGAGACTCTGCCTGCCTTTCCCTCCCCACGCTCTGAGAACGTTTTCGGGGTTGCTCACGCAGGCCCCGGATCCCGAAATAATCCGCCCATCCCAAAAAAATCCCGGAGTCTGCGGCCCCTCCCTGGAGGAGAAGGATTTGCTCCTGTGCCTCAGGATGGGTGCCGGAGGTCAGGGTGGGTGCCCGGGGGTGTTTGGGGTATCCCAACCCCTCTCCTCTCGCTCCCACCTTCTGAGGGATGGAGAAGTGGGACATCCCCCGTCTCTCCTCCACCACTTCCCACGGCGCTCCCGGAAAGCCGTGGAAGAAGAGGCAACCTCAACATCCATGAGCCTGAAGCGACCTCACAGCTCCCACTTTTGGGAATTCCGGGTTTTTTTTGGGAAGGAAGGCTCAGGGTGATAGAGTCTGCAGCCCCCTCCGGAGGAGAAGGATTTGCTCCTGGGCCGTTTCCAGATTTTCCAGCTTGGGCTGGGAGTTCAAACCTTGCTCCAGAGCCCAAGGAAACCAAAATTCCTGCCGGGACACAGGTCCCAGCCCAGGAGCTGAGGCCTCTCTTCCGGCCTCCCTCCTCTCCAGAACTCCACAAGGATTTGGAGTCTCCCTGGAGCTCCCTCCCACCCTTGTTCCCATGGCACCATTCCATGGAATGAGAGGGAGAAACAGGAGGAAACCCCGAACCCGCTCTGAGCAATCCCCATGGAAAGGGGGATTCAACTCCCACTTTTGGGAATTCCGGTTTTTTTTTGGGAAGGAAGACTCAGAGTGATAGAGTCTGCGGTCTCGGGTCCCTTTTCCCTCCGGGAAGGGCCGGGAAATGCGGGCTCGGGTCCCTTTTCCTTTGGGGAAGGGCCGGGAAATGCGGGCTCGGGTCCCTTTTCTCTCTGGGAAGAGCCGGGAAATGCGGACTCGGGTCCCTTTTCCCTCTGGGAATGCCCGGGAAATGCGGGCTCGGGTCCCTTTTCCCTCTGGGAATGCCCGGGAAATGCGGGCTCGGGTCCCTTTTCCCTCCGGGAAGGGCTGGGAAATGCGGGCTCGGGTCCCTTTTCCCTCCGGGAAGGGCTGGGAAATGCGGGCTCGGGTCCCTTTTCCCTCCGGGAAGGGCTGGGAAATGCGGGCTCGGGTCCCTTTTCCCTCCGGGAAGGGCCGAGCCACATCTCCCGCCTGGAGCCTCGTGGTGGCCGCTGCCTCCTCCTCGCACCCTTTTTGTTTTCCCTGTTTTGGGAAAGCCATCCCGCCCGGCAGAGGGAAAACCGGGATTCAGTGGGTCAGCAGGAAAGAACAAGCAAGGCTGGCTGCCTTGGCAGCTCCGGGAATTTCACCCGGGATGCGGCCGGAGCTCCGGCTGCTGCTCCCAGGACTGTTGATGTTTGGAAAATCATCAACAACTAACCCACCCCTCGGTGCTGGCGACTGGAATTCCGCTCTCCCCACTCCCAGGGGAGTGTCCCGATCCCAAGGCTCCGGAGTCATGCTCACTCTTGCCCTCTTGGAGCTTCAGGCTTGGGTTTGATGGAATTTTTTTTATTTTTTTTTTCCTCCTCCTTGATGAGGAGTTTCTTCCAAAAAAAAAATAGAGGGTAGGGAGGAGGAGGTGGTGTGAGCACCTCTCCAGCTCTGCTGTCGGGAGGTTTGGAGGATGGGGTTTCCCAGATCTCGGGAATGCTGGCTGACATTTCCCTTCTTGTTTGGGAAAGGGCTTTGCAGGAGTTTCGCCTCCCAGCCCTGCTCCTGATGGGAATCTGCCAGAACGTGGGATGGGGAACACCCAGGGGACCGGGCCCGGGTGGTGTCACCAGGCAGGGCTTGGGACACCTCTGACCGTGTCCTGGTGCTCTGGGGTTGGGAATTTTCACCGAAAACTGAGATTTTTTTTTTTTTCCCCCCGTAGGGATTTTTGGTGGCCCCCGGGGGTGAGGCAGCAGGTGAGCCGGGATGTGCCAGAGCGAATTCCTGGCTCTCCGCAGATAAAAAAACCCCGGATTTGGCCCTGCAGACCCTGGTGGGTGTCTTGGTTTGGACAGACAGGTTTCTGCCAGGGAAACTGGGGTTCTCCTAGAATGGAGAATGCAAACCCCTCACACTCTGATGAATTATAATTTTACAATCAAGGGCTCTCAGGCAAAGATTTGGGAATGGGAATAACAGTTCTTTACTAGGAAATATTAACAATACAAATGTGATAGGGAACAAAACCACCCAACCAACCAAACAAATAAACAAATAAACAACAATTTTGGAAAAAAAACCCTGACAGAGTCAGAGCCACAACCTGACCCTGTGATTCAGGATGTTGAAAGCAGTCCAAAGTAAAGTCCTTCTGAAGTGGCAGACGTGATTCTGTTGGAGCAGAGATGATTCTGTGGAGAAGCAGGTTCAGGGGTGGTGAGGAGGGGGATCTGGGAATGGTGAGATGGAATCTGGTGAGACGAAATCCGGTCTTCCTCCCGACAGAAATTGGGTGGAAAAACTGGCTGCTCTCCGGTCTTGTCAGGGAGGGATGAAGAGGACAATCCTCCTGAGAAGCCCTGGCTCTGGATTAGGGTGGAGAAGGGAAAACAGGATGGCGAGCACAGGAGGCGAAGAAGTTTCTTGCCACACTGCAGGGGAGGAAGCGCAGAGCGCTGAGCTCTCCCAGCAGGGCAGCACCGGCGCGGTCCCAGCCTTCCCTCCCGGTCGCCTCCCCTCTCCATACCCTCCACCGCCAGGGCATGAGATGAATAGAAATGCAAATGCACCGCACAGGCTGGGAAAGGTGGCAATGGCCCTATCAAGATGGGACATCAGGCCCCCCACAAACAAATGGAAATAGAATACACAAAACCCGGCTCCACAACCCAGGACAGTGGGGTATAACTGGTTTCGGCGCTTAGGAAACGAGGCAGGGAGTGCATCAGTGAAGGCTGCGTGGTGCTCTTGCAGGCAAGAGACCACACTTTTATTTTCTGACTCCTTTTTGTACATTTTACAAGTTGCCTACCCCCAGAGGTGGGACCCTTGGGAACCACTGGTCGTTTTCCAGAGACCATCACCGAAGCCCCTCCTCTGGGAACAAATGTGGGAAGCTTCGGTGGTTTACAGAAGATGACCTTGTGCATCAACACCGTGCCTGGGAATAGAATTTCCCAAAACCAAAACAAGCAGGCACGGGCATGGCAACAGTGGGGGAGCCTTCTTCCCGCCCGTTTATCCCAGCAGTCTCCAAAGGCAGCCCCTTGGAAAGCAGCGGGGCCCGAAAAGCCTGGCAGGGAAAACAAACAAACAAAAAAATAAATCCACCAAAGAGGAAAGCTTCGATATTCCCGGCGTCGGGAATGGCCGGCCAGGAGAAGGGTCTGGCACAAATCCCGCCGAGCTCGGTGCCCCCACACAGCCCCTCTGTGGGTCATGAAAGCTTTAGGGGCGATGGCTGGGGAAGAGGAAAAAGGACGGCTCCTACTACTGCTCTTACTACTGCTCTTACTACTGCTCTTACTACTCTCACTGCTCTTACTACTCTTACTGCTCCTACTACTGCTCTTACTACTCTCACTGCTCCTACTATTCTTACTGCTCTTACTACTACTCTTACTACTCTCACTGCTCTTACTACTCTCACTGCTCCTACTACTGCTCTTACTACTCTCACTGCTCCTACTACTCTCACTGCTCTCACTGCTCCTACTACTCTCACTGCTCTTACTACTCTCACTGCTGTTACTACTCCCACTGCTCCTCCTACTCTCACTGCTCTTCCTACTCTCACTGCTCCTACTACTCTCACTGCTCTTACTACTCCCACTGCTCCTACTACTCTCACTGCTCTTACTACTCTTACTGCTCTTACTACTGCTCTTACTGCTCTCACTGCTCCTACTACTCTTACTGCTCTTACTACTCTCACTGCTCTTACTACTCTTACTGCTCCTACTACTCTCACTGCTCCCTACTGCTCTTCCTACTCTCACTGCTCCTACTACTCTCACTGCTGTTACTACTGTTACTACTCTCACTGCTCCTGCTCTTCAGCCTCTCTCTTGCTCTTCTCTCTCTCTACTCCGAGTTGCAGCCGCAGCTCTCAGCAGAGCCCCTTCCCCCAACCCCTCCGCACTAAACCACACGCTCCAGGACCAGCCCTGACTCCAGCGATCCCTCATCCCCCCGGCTCCCACAGCCGACCCTAAAATCCCTTAGGATCTCTCTCTCCCGGCCCTAAATTCCCTTAGGATCTCTCTCTCCCGACCCTAAAATCCCTCAGGATCTCTCTCTCCCGACCCTAAAATCCCTTAGGATCTCTCTCTCCCGACCCTAAAATCCCTCAGGATCTCTCTCTCCCGACCCTAAAATCCCTTAGGATCTCTCTCTCCCGACCCTAAAATCCCTTAGGATCTCTCTCTCCCGACCCTAAAATCCCTTGGGATCTCTCTCTCCCGACCCTAAAATGCCTTAGGATCTCTCTCTCCCGGCCCTAAAATCCCTTAGGATCTCTCTCTCCCGACCCTAAAATCCCTTGGGATCTCTCTCTCCTGACCCTAAAATCCCTTAGGATCTCTCTCTCCCGACCCTAAAATCCCTTAGGATCTCTCTCTCCCGGCCCTAAAATCCCTTAGGATCTCTCTCTCCCGGCCCTAAAATCCCTTGGGATCTCTCTCTCCTGACCCTAAAATCCCTTAGGATCTCTCTCTCCCGACCCTAAAATCCCTTAGGATCTCTCTCTCCCGGCCCTAAAATCCCTTGGGATCTCTCTCTCCTGACCCTAAAATGCCTTAGGATCTCTCTCTCCCGGCCCTAAAATCCCTTGGGATCTCTCTCTCCCGACCCTAAAATCCCTCAGGATCTCTCTCTCCCGACCCTAAAATCCCTTAGGATCTCTCTCTCCCGGCCCTAAAATCCCTTAGGATCTCTCTCTCCTGCCCCTAAAATCCCTTAGGATCTCTCTCTCCCGACCCTAAAATCCCTCAGGATCTCTCTCTCCCGGCCCTAAAATCCCTTAGGATCTCTCTCTCCCGACCCTAAAATCCCTTAGGATCTCTCTCTCCCGACCCTAAAATCCCTTGG
Organism: Phylloscopus trochilus trochilus; assembly: GCA_016584745.2. NCBI lineage: Eukaryota > Metazoa > Chordata > Aves > Passeriformes > Phylloscopidae > Phylloscopus > Phylloscopus trochilus. Next base: position 17,819 of record WQNJ02000076.1, on the reverse strand, counting down.
GATCTCTCTCTCCCAACCCTAAAATCCCTTGGGATCTCTCTCTCCCCACCCTAAAATCCCTTAGGATCTCTCTCTCCCGACCCTAAAATCCCTTAGGATCTCTCTCTCCCGGCCCTAAAATCCCTTAGGATCTCTCTCCCGACCCTAAAATCCCTTAGGATCTCTCTCTCCCGACCCTAAAATCCCTTAGGATCTCTCTCTCCCGATCTTAAAATCCCATAGGATCTCTCTCTCCTGACCCTAAAATCCCTTAGGATCTCTCTCTCCCGACCCTAAAATCCCATAGGATCTCTCTCTCCCGACCCTAAAATCCCTTAGGATCTCTCTTTCCCGACCCTAAAATCCCTTAGAATCTCTCTCTCTCCCGGCTCTAAAATCCCTTAGGATCTCTCTCTCCCGACCCTAAAATCCCTTAGGATCTCTCTCTCCCGGCCCTAAAATCCCTTAGGATCTCTCTCTCCCGACCCTAAAATCCCTTGGGATCTCTCTCTCCCAACCCTAAAATCCCTTAGGATCTCTCTCTCCCGGCCCTAAAATCCCTTAGGATCTCTCTCTCCTGACCCTAAAATCCCTTGGGATCTCTCTCTCCCCACCCTAAAATCCCTTAGGATCTCTCTCTCCCAGCCCTAAAATCCCTTAGGATCTCTCTCTCCCAACCCTAAAATCCCTTAGGATCTCTCTCTCCCAACTCTAAAATCCCTTAGGATCTTTCTCTCCCGGCCCTAAAATCTTTTAGGATCTCTCTCTCCCGACCCTAAAATCCCTTGGGATCTCTCTCTCCCAGCCCTACAAGCCCTGAGCTCCCCTCTGGAACCCCACAGGATCCCCAAACTCTGGGACACTTCCCCCATCCCCAAATCCTTGGTTTGGGGCCCCCCCAAATCCCCAATTTGGGGTCGAGTCGGTGCCTTTGGGGCAAAACTCCCTTCCATCTCAGTGGGCTGTGTCTGTAAAAGGCGGGTTAATAACCCCTAATTACCAACCTGTGCCAATTAACGAGCCGGGCCCCTTTGAAGGCGGGAGGCGTCGGGGCTGTGCCGGGCCATTCCCGCCCAGTGTGGTTTCAATCTGGGCCCAGTTTGGGCTTTACAAATTGGGAGCTCTGCTCCCTGCGGACGGCGCGGCGCTCATTAGACCCGGGAAGGGGGAAGGAAATGAAGGTTTGCAGTGTTGGGAAGCCGGGTAATTTGAGGGTGCTTGGCTTTAATTGCGTCTGCGAGGACGCCGGGGGAAGGTGTAACGAGCTGGGAGCGCTTGAACTCGGCTTTTATGGGTCCCTTAAAGCCTGGCCTCTGCAAAGTCACAGAATGCCGGTAAAAGAGTGGAGAACTCGACCTTTCTTTTATTTTATTTTATTTTATTTCATTTCATTTCATTTCATTTCATTTCATTTCATTTTTATTTTTATTTTTATTTTTATTTTTATTTTTATTTTTTTTATTTTATTTTATTATATTTATATTTTTATTTTATTTTGTTTTGTTTTATTTATATTTAATTTAATTTAATTTCATTTCATTTCATTTCATTTTATTTATTTTATTTTATTTCATTTTATTTCATTTTATTTCATTTCATTTTATTTCATTTCATTTTATTTCATTTTATTTCATTTCATTTTATTTCATTTCATTTCATTTTTTTATTATTTTATTTCATTTTATTTTAATTTTTTAAAATTTTATTTCATTTCATTTTATTTTATTTCATTTTATTTTATTTTATTCATTTCATTACATTTAATTTCATTTTTATTTTATTTTATTTATATTTTATTTATATTTTATTTTATTTTATTTTATTTTATTTTATTTTATTTTTATTTTATTTTATTTTATTTTATTTTATTTTATTTTATTTTATTTCATTTTATTTTAATTTTTTGGGGGCAGTGAGGTGCAGGGGGCGGCGGTGAATGCCGAGGTGAAATAATTCCTCTTTACCCCATTTCATGCCGCCCTCCTCCTCCTCCTCCTCCATAAATCCCGGGGCACTTCACAAAAAAAAACCCTAAAAAAACCCCCAACAAACACATTTGGGAAACACAAAACAGGGGAGGGAGGTGCTGGGATTTGCCCAGGGTCACATAAACGAGGCTTTGGCCCTGCCAGGAACATGTGGCCGTTCAGGAAAACAGGTGGAAAACACGCTGCGGACACTTCCCTCATTTTCGGGCTTCTGTGGGGTTTTTTGGTTTTTTGGGGTTTTTTGGGTTTTTTTTTCCCCATTTCAGCCAATTCCTATCGATTTGAGCCGGTTTAGGAAAACAGGTGGAAAACACGCTGCGGACACTTCCCTCATTTTCGGGCTTCTGTGGGGTTTTTTGGTTTTTTGGGGTTTTTTGGGTTTTTTTTTCCCCATTTCAGCCAATTCCTATCGATTTGAGCCGGTTTAGGAAAACAGGTGGAAAACACGCTGCGGACACTTTCCTCATTTTCGGGATCATGTGGGGTTTTTTGGTTTTTTGGGGTTTTTTGGGTTTTTTTTTCCCCATTTCAGCCAATTCCTATCGATTTGAGCCGGTTTAGGAAAACAGGTGGAAAACACGCTGCGGACACTTCCCTCATTTTCGGGATCGTGTGGGGTTTTTTTGGTTTTTGGGGTTTTTTTGGAGTTTTTTTTCCCCCATTTCAGCCAATTCCTATCGATTTGAGCTGGTTTAGGAAAACAGGTGGAAAACACGCTGCGGACACTTCCCTCATTTTCGGGCTTCTGTGGGGTTTTTTTGGTTTTTTGGGGTTTTTTTGGGTTTTTTTCCCCCATTTCAGCCAATTCCTATCGATTTGAGCCGGTTTAGGAAAACAGGTGGAAAACACACTGCGGACACTTCCCTCATTTTCAGGCTGGTGTGGGGTTTTTTGTTTTTTGGGGGTTTTTTTTGGTTTTTCCCCCCCATTTCAGCCAATTCCTATCGATTTGAGCCGGTTTAGGAAAACAGGTGGAAAACACGCTGCGGACACTTCCCTCATTTTCGGGCTCGTGTGGGGTTTTTGGTTTTTTTGGGGTTTTTTTGGGGTTTTTTTGGGGTTTTTTTTCCCCCATTTCAGCCAATTCCCATCGATTTGAGCTGGTTTAGGAAAACAGGTGGAAAACACGCTGCGGACACTTCCCTCATTTTCGGGCTCGTGTGGGGTTTTTTTGGGGTTTTTTTTGGGTTTTTTTCCCCATTTCAGCCAATTCCTATCGATTTGAGCCGGTTTATGAAAACAGGTGGAAAACACGCTGCGGACACTTCCCTCATTTTCGGGCACGTGTGGGGTTTTTTGTTTTTTTGGGGTTTTTTGGGGTTTTTTTTCCCCATTTCAGCCAATTCCTATCGATTTGAGCCGGTTTAGGAAAACAGGTGGAAAACACGCTGCGGACACTTTCCTCATTTTCGGGCTTGTGTGGGGTTTTTTGTTTTTTGGGGTTTTTTTTTTAGGTTTTTTTTTCCCCCATTTCAGCCAATTCCTATCGATTTGAGCCGGTTTAGGAAAAAAGGTGGAAAACACGCTGAGGACACTTCCCTCATTTTTGGGATCGTGTGGGGTTTTTTTGGTTTTTTGGGGGTTTTTTGGGTTTTTTTTTCCACCCATTTCAGCCAATTCCTATCGATTTGAGCCGGTTTAGGAAAACAGGCGGAAAACACGCTGCGGACACTTTCCTCATTTTCGGGCTTGTGTGGAGTTTTTTGTTTTTTTGGGGTTTTTTGGGGTGTTTTTATTGGTTTTTTTTCCCATTTCAGCCAATTCCTATCGATTTGAGCCAGTTTGGGAAAACAGGTGGAAAACACGCTGCGGACACTTCCCTCATTTTCGGGCTTGTGTATTTTTTTTGTTTTTTGGGGTTTTTTTGGGTTTTTTTCCCCCATTTCAGCCAATTCCTATCAATTTGAGCCAGTTTTAGGGTCCGAAGCGAAGCTTTTCCCGGGTTTGTTGGGCTGGGATCGGTCTGGCTCCGGCACCGGGAGGGATTGTGGAGCTGCTGGAGGGATCCAGAGGAGGTCAGAGGGATGGAGCAGCTCTGCTGGGAGGAAACCCTGGGAGAGCTGGGAATGTCCAGCCTGGAGAGGAGAAGCTTTGGGACAACCCCATTCCAGTGCCTGAAGGAGCTGCAGGATGAGCTGGAGAGAGACTTTGGATCAAGGATGGAAGGACGGGACACGGGGAATGGCTCCCCACTGGCCGAGGGCAGGGATGGGTGGGATATCAGGAGGGAATTCTCTCCGTCTGAGGGCGGGGAATAAACCTGGGAATCCCCAGGTGGAATCTTTGAGGAGAGCGCTCGGAAGAGCCGGACTGGGGGAGCTGTGGTTTGCTCTGGGGAGGTTTTGGGGGGGGAGGAATTAGGGGCTGGAAAAATGCTGGATGTGGTTCTGGACACTGGCTGTGGGCTGGGAGCGTTGGAGAGCCATGGCCGTCCTCCCTCAGGCTCCGGAAATATTCCGAGAACACCCCTGGAATCTCCCTCAGGCTCCGGAAAGATTCCGAGAACACCCCTGGAATCTCCCTCAGGCTCCGGAAAGATTCCAAGAACACCCCTGGGATCTCCCTCAGGCTCCAGAAAGATTCCAAAAACACCTCTGGAATCTCCTTCAGGCTCCGGAAAGATTCCGGGAACACCCCTGGAATCTCCCTCAGGCTCCGGAAAGATTCCGAGAACACCTCTGGAATCTCCCTCAGGCTCCGGAAAGATTCCAAGAACACCTCTGGAATCTCCCTCAGGCTCCAGAAAGATTCCAAGAACACCCCTGGAATCTCCCTCAGGCTCCAGAAAGATTCCGAGAACACCTCCTGGAATCTCCCACAGGCTCCAGAAAGATTCCGAGAACACCCTCTGGAATCTCCCTCAGGCTCCGGAAAGATTCCAAGAACACCCCCTGGAATCTCCCTCAGGCTCCAGAAAGATTCCAGGAACACCTCTGGGATCTCCCTCAGGCTCCGGAAAGATTCCAGGAACACCTCTGGGATCTCCCTCAGGCTCCGGAAAGATTCCAAGAACACCCCTGGAATCTCCCTCAGGCTCCAGAAAGATTCCAAGAACACCCCCTGGAATCTCCCACAGGCTCCAGAAAGATTCCGAGAACACCTCTGGAATCTCCCTCAGACTCCCGAAAGATTCCAGGAACACCTCTGGAATCTGATGGGTTTGGAGCAGGCTTGACTGGGAGCTGCTTGGAGGTGATGAAGGAGGAGAAGGGAAGGTTTTGGGACAATCTGTGGGAATTCGTGGATCCAGAAGATCTGGGATTTCTTCCCAGCTCTTCAGAGACTCCGGAGCGACCGGAGCGTGGTTGTCAGGTGTAAAGCGGGATCATGGAATGGTTTGGGAGGGACCTCAAAGCTCCTCCAGTCCCACCCTTTGCCGTGGGACACTTCCCACCATCCCAGGTGGATCCCTGTCCATCCAACCTGGCCTTGGACACTCCCAGGGATTCAGGGATATTGCATCCTCCGCAGGATTTGCACGGAAATGAGGGGAAAATTCCCACCCCTTTTGGGAAAGGGAACCATAACAACGCTCCCAGTGTCCAGAACCACATCCAGGATTTTTCCAGCCCCTAATTCCTCCCCTCCAAAACCTCCTCAGAGCAAACCACCGCTCCCCCAGTCCGGCTCTTCCCAGCGCTTTCCTCAAAGATTCCACCTGGGGATTCCCAGGTTCTGCAGATCTGCCCTCGCCTCTCCTTGTCCTCTGCGGGGCGGGGAATTCCCGGTCTGGCTCTCCTGGGATAATCCCGGTGTTCCATGGCCCTTCCTGGAGGGACAGGACGTTATCCCTGGGAGCTGCTGCCCTCAGCTCTCCCTTGCTGGGCTGGGAGCCCTCCTGGCTCCCGCTGCTGATCTTTGATGATTCCCAAATGAAAATTCCAGTTTTTCCAAGGCAGCTCCAGCTCTCCGAGTGCGGGAGGTGCGGTCATGGATCGGGAACAGTCGTTTCGTCCGGCTTCTCCAGGAGAGCTGCCTCGGCTTTGCTCCAGGAACAAAGCTCCTCGCGGCGCTTCCTGTGCTCCGGGTGGTTTCAGGAATTTATTTCATTTTTAATGGGCGCCCCCACCCCCGGAGCAGATCCCGATGGGAATTCGTCAGCTGGTTCCACCTGGAGAAGGGGAAAACTCCAGGGAATGCTCCGAGTGCCTGCAGGGGCTCTAGGAGAGCTGGAGAGGGGCTGGGGACAAGGGCTGCAGGGACAGGAGACAGGGAATGGCTTCCCACTGGGAAAAGTGACATTGAGCTGGGATCTTGGGCAGGAATTCCTGGCTGGGCTGGAATTCCCAGCTTGGCTGGGGCTGCCCCTGAATCCCTGGGAATGTCCAAGGTCTGGTTGGATGGATTTGGATCCACCTGGGATGGTGGGAGGTGTCCCTGCCCATGGATGGGGTGGGAATGGGATGGGATTTAAGGTCCCTTCCAACCCAAACCATTCCAGGATTCTGGAGCCCCTCTGCTCTGGAGCCAGGCTGGGAGAGCTGGGAATGTTCCCCTGGAGAAGGGAAAACTCCAGGGAATGCTCCGAGTGCCTGCAGGGGCTCCAGGAGAGCTGGAGAGGGGCTGGGGACAAGGGCTGCAGGGACAGGAGACAGGGAATGGCTTCCCACTGGGAAAAGTGACATTGAGCTGGGATTGGGGCAGGAATTCCTGGCTGGGCTGGAATTCCCAGCTTGGCTGGGGCTGCCCCTGGATCCCTGGCAGTGCCCAAGGCCGGGTTGGGACACTGGGGCTTGGATCCAAAGTGTCCCTACCCGTGGCACTGGATGGATTTTAAATCCCCCCTTCCCATCCGGCCCATTCCAGGATTCAGGAATGACTGAACTCCCGGAGAGCCCGGCACTCAGCCTCGGGTGATCCCAGCAGCCCGGTGCCTTTCCAAGCGGAGCCATCCACCTCCTCCTGGGATTCGGGGGAAGCCCGGGAAGGGCTCCCAGCCCCGCGGCGCTCCGTGGTACCATGGACAGCGCTGCCAGCGCCCTGCCACCCCTTTTGGGAAAGGGAACCAGGATAAGGGGAATTTTTGGGAAAGGGAATCATAATAAGGGGAATTTTTTGGGAAAGAGAACCGTAATAAGCAGAATTTTTGGGAAAAGGAACGACAGTAAGAGGTATTTTTGGGAAAGGGAACCATAATAAGGGGAATTTTTGGGAAAGGGAATGGCAATACGAGGAATTTTTGGGAAAGGGAACACCAGTAAGAGGAATTATTGGGAAAGGGAACCATAATAAGAGGAATTTTTGGGAGAAAGAACCATAATAAGGGGAAATTTTGGGAAAGGGAATGACAATAAGAGGTATTTTGGGAAAGGGAACCGTAATAAGCAGAATTTTTGGGAAAGGGAACCATGATAAGAGGAATTTTTGGGAAAGGGAACCATAAAAAGGGGAATTTTTGGGAAAGGGAATGGCAATAAGAGGTATTTTGGGAAAGGGAACCGTAATAAGCAGAATTTTTGGGAAAGGGAACCATAATAAGCGGAATTTTTGGGAAAGGGCCCTTTCCCAAAAATTTTTGGGAACTTTTGGGAAAGGAAACCATAATAAGCAGAATTTTTGGGAAAGGGAACCATAATAAGCAGAATTTTTGGGAAAGGGAGCGACAATAAGCAGAAATTTTGGGAAAGGGAACCATAATCAGAGGTGTTTTGGGGTTCAGCACAACCAGGGGAGCCGTGGCTGCCCCTGGATCCCTGGAAGTGTCCAAGGCCAGGCTGGACGGCGCTTGGAGCAGCCTGGGATAGGGGAAGGAACGGGGTGGGAGGAGAAGACCTTCAAGGTCCCTCCAACCCAAACTATTTTTAGAGGCCCACGGCTGATTCCTGGAGGTGGGAATGTCCCAGGAATTCTCTAAAGGGTCACGGAGCTCGTTCTGGGAGCAGAGGGAGTTCCCTGTCCCTGGAATTCCCTCGGCTCCCTGGGACAAAAGAGCGCTGGGAGCGGATCCGTGGCACCTCTCAGGTCCAACCCCTGTAATTCACGATGGTTTTAGTTTTGAGCTAATTTTATAACTTTTTCTGGCTAAGGCACCAATTAACGTGATGGTTTCATTAATTAGTGTGATGGTTTCACCAATTAGCGTGATGGTTTCACCAATTAGCGTGATGGTTTCACCAATAAACGTGATGGTTTCACCAATGAACATGATGGTTTCACCAATAAACGTGATGGTTTCACTAATTAACGTGATGGTTTCACCAATTAACGTGATGGTTTCACCAATAAACGTGATGGTTTCACCAATAAATGTGATGGTTTCACTAATTAGCGTGATGGTTTCACTAATTAGCGTGATGGTTTCACCAATAAACGTGATGGTTTCACCAATTAGCGTGATGGTTTCACTAATTAGCGTGATGGTTTCACCAATAAACGTGATGGTTTCACCAATTAACGTGATGGTTTCACCAATAAATGTGATGGTTTCACCAATTAACGTGATGGTTTCACTAATTAGCGTGATGGTTTCACCAATGAACGTGATGGTTTCACTAATTAACGTGATGGTTTCACCAATTAACGTGATGGTTTCACCAATAAATGTGATGGTTTCACCAATTAACGTGATGGTTTCACTAATTAGCGTGATGGTTTCACCAATAAACGTGATGGTTTCACTAATTAGCGTGATGGTTTCACTAATTAGCGTGATGGTTTCACCAATAAACGTGATGGTTTCACCAATAAACATGATGGTTTCACCAATAAACGTGATGGTTTCACTAATTAACGTGATGGTTTCACTAATTAGCGTGATGGTTTCACCAATAAACGTGATGGTTTCACCAATTAACGTGATGGTTTCACTAATTAACGTGATGGTTTCACCAATAAACGTGATGGTTTCACTAATTAGCGTGATGGTTTCACCAATTAGTGTGATGGTTTCACCAATTAATGCGATGGTTTCACCAATTAACGTGATGGTTTCACCAATTAACGTGATGGTTTCACTAATTAGCGTGATGGTTTCACCAATAAACGTGATGGTCTCACCAATAAACGTGACGGTTTCACCAAATAACGTGATGGTTTCACCAATTAACGTGATGGTTTCACCAATTAGCGTGATGGTTTCACTAATTAGCGTGATGGTTTCACTAATTAGCGTGATGGTTTCTCCAATGAACGTGATGGTTTCACTAATTAACGTGATGGTTTCACTAATTAGCATGATGGTTTCTCCAATGAACGTGATGGTTTCACTAATTAACGTGATGGTTTCACTAATTAGCGTGATGGTTTCACCAATTAACGTGATGGTTTCACCAATAAACGTGATGGTTTCACCAATTAACGTGATGGTTTCAATAATTAGCGTGATGGTTTCACTAATTAACGTGATGGTTTCACCAATAAACGTGATGGTTTCACTAATTAGCGTGATGGTTTCACCAATTAACGTGATGGTTTCACTAATTAGCGTGATGGTTTCACCAATAAACATGATGGTTTCACCAATTAATGTGATGGTTTCACCAATAAACGTGATGGTTTCACCAATTAACGTGATGGTTTCACCAATTAACGTGATGGTTTCACCAATAAACGTGATGGTTTCACCAATGAACGTGATGGTTTCACCAATTAACGTGATGGTTTCACCAATTAACGTGATGGTTTCACCAATTAATGTGATGGTTTCACTAATTAGCGTGATGGTTTCACCAATTAACGTGATGGTTTCACCAATTAGCGTGATGGTTTCACCAATGAACGTGATGGTTTCACCAATTAACGTGATGGTTTTCACTAATTAACGTGATGGTTTCACCAATTAACGTGATGGTTTCACCAATTAAGGTGATGGTTTCACCAAATAACGTGATGGTTTCACCAATTAAGGTGATGGTTTCACCAAATAACGTGATGGTTTCACCAATTAACGTGATGGTTTCACCAATAAACGTGATGGTTTCACTAATTAACGTGATGGTTTCACTAATTAACGTGATGGTTTCACCAATTAACGTGATGGTTTCGTCACTTACTGTATTTTATGTGGCTGGGAGAAACATGAAGAGCAAAACAGATCTTCAAACGGCAAAGACGGCTTGTTTGCACACCCTGAAAGGGTAAAAAATAAGAAAAAAAAAGGAAAGGAAAAAAAACAAAAACAAAACAAAATAAAACAAAACAAAAAAAACCCAAACAAACAAAAAAACCACCCAAAAACAAAAAAAAAAAAAAAAACCCAACAAAAAAAAACCCCAAAAACAAAACAAAAATCAAAAACAAAAACAAAAACAAAACAAAAAACCACAAAAAAACCCCAAAAAGAACTCCCCCAAAAATATGAAACCTTCAAAACATTCTTCTTTCTTTCTACAAGTTTTCATTTTTTCGCACGCCACATCATGGAATATTGGAGCTGCACCAACATGAACCCCTTGTTCTGAGGGGGTTTGTCACCCAGAGCGGGACAGGAGGGCTGGGATTTGGATTATCCCATTGGGAATAATGGAATATTAATTGGAATATTTATTGAAATATTTATTGGGATGTTTAATGGAACATCAGTTGGAACATCCCAGTTATTCCATTGGGAATAACGGGCTATTGGAGCTCCACCAACACGAACCCCTTGTTCTGAGGGGGTTTGTCACCCAGAGCAGGACAGGAGGGCTGGGATTTGGATTATCCCATTGGGAATAATGGAATATTTATCGGAATATTTATTGAAATATTTATTGGAATGTTTATTGGAATGTTTAATGGAATATCAATTGGAACATCCCAGTTATTCCATTGTGAATAATGGGATATTTATTGGAATGTTTGATGGAATATCAGTTGGAACATCCCAATTTTTCCATTGGGAATAATGGAATATTGGAGCCGCACCAACACGAACTCCTTCTTCTGAGGGGTTTGTCACCCAGAGCGGGACAGAGGGGCTGGGATTTGGATTATTCCCGCTCTCCGTTGGGAAGTGATTTAGGGTTTGAAACATCCAAAGGGACGGGATGGGATGGGATGGGATGGGATGGGATGGGATGGGATGGGATGGGATGGGATGGGATGGAGGAGAGTGAGTTGGATCTCACGACCTCTTGGAATCCAGGACCCTCTGGATGAGGACAAGCAGAGCTGTCCAGCCTCCCTGAGCCGCGCATCGGCCCCGGATGTTGGGAGAAGATGGTCCTGGAGAGATTTCCTTCCCGGAAATCTGGGAAGGATTTTGACACCTGGATGGTGGAGCAGGGGATGTGGCAATTCCGGGATGGGGGAGTTCTTGGAATCTTGGACTGTTGCTCCGATCCTCCGGAGCTGAGGGAACTGGCCGGGATTTGCCCAGGAGGACGGTAGGGAAAGGAGACGTGGAAAACCCTAAACCAGGACCTCCCGTGGAAGCTTCTCCCACCATCTCCTTTGCCCAGGAGTCTCCCAGTTCCTCCCAATCCATCGGCCGCTCTTCTGCGCTTCCAGAGCTTTCCTCGGGTCCCACCCGGGATGCTGCTGGGGATGAGACAATCCTGGATCCGCCACTTCCATGGGACGTTGGGGACAGGCTCCCTGCCTGCCCGGACAGGCCGCCCCAAAACTGTTTCTCGGTGTGAGTTTCCCACAGAGCCGGAGGAATTCCTGGCAGGAGCCACACCTGCCGTGAACTGGTTTAACACCAGTTTGTTCCACGGGAGAAGCCGATGGGGATCGGATCCCGCTGGAAAACACCCGGCCCAGCCCCACCGGAACATCTCCAGCCTCGGGCAGATGTTCCCTCTGAGGAGGAGGTGACAAATGTCACCTCCAGCACTCCCCAGGCGCCTGTTCCGTGCTGCGGAAGGGAGCTGGAACCCACGGGAGGGAGGAATCCCACGGAGAATCCCAGCCCTGGCTGGAGGAACTCTGCAGGAAAGGGATGAAAATCATTCCTGGGTGGAGAACTGGGATGAATCCGGGCTCTGAAGCCCCTCTGGAAGGCTTGGGTGGGAATTCTGATTTTTTTTTTTTTTTTTTTTTTTTTGGGGCCGTGTTTTCCTGGCAACAAATTCCACCCTCCTCGTTTTTCACTCGGAACAAGTTTTTTCCAGGTCTGGAAGTGTCCCAAGCGAGAGGATAAAAAAAAAAATAAATGAAAAAAAAATATCTCTCTCATCTTCTTAAAGGCTCCTGGGAACAGCTTTGAAAGGTTTTAACGTCGTCTACGCCGAGCCTGAAAACAAATCCCGGGCTGGTTTTGGTTTTAAACCAAGCCTGAAATTTAGGGCAATGGGATTGGGAAGAGAAATGGGGAATTTCGGGTTCAAAAACCTTCCTCTGGAAAGTTGGTTTTACCCCATAGGATCAAAAAGGTTGCTGATGATGGGTTGGGAAAATGGAATGAAATAAATTGGGCTTTCCTCGTCTCCTTTCCCAAGTCCGCTTTTCCCTGCTGAATTCTTCCATTTTAGGTGGATTTTTTAGGTTACATTCCGATCTCCTGCAAAGGTTGAATTTTAAGGACTGGAATTAAGGATTTGCTTCAGCCTCTCCCTCTGGTGTGGTCTCCATGAAATTGTTTTCCCTTATTGATTTTTCCACTTGAAAAATGGGAGAGGTCGGGTTATGTGGGGGGATTTTTAATCCTTTGGGCCGCAGAGCAGGAGAGTCAAGTCCTGGTGCCATTTTGGGTCTGGATTTGGACTGGTTGGGATTGGGACTGGTTGGGATTTGGACTGGTCTGGATTAGGACTGGTCAGGATTTGGACTGGTTGGGATTTGGACTGGTTGGGATTGGGACTGGTTGGGATTGGGACTGGTTGGGATTTGGACTGGTCTGGATTTGGACTGGTTGGGATTTGGACTGGTCTGGATTTGGACTGGTTGGGATTTGGACTGGTTGGGATTGGGACTGGTCGGGATTTGGACTGGTTGGGATTGGGACTGGTTGGGATTGGGACTGGTTGGGATTTGGACTGGTCTGGATTTGGACTGGTTGGGATTTGGACTGGTTGGGATTTGGTTTGGTCTGGATTTGGTGTGGTCTGGATTTGGATTAGGACTGGTTGGGATTTGGGCTGGTTGGGATTTGGGCTGGTCGGGATTTGGACTGGTTGGGATTTGGACTGGTCGGGATTGGGACAGGTCTGGATTGGGTCTGGACAGAATTTGGACTGGTTGGGATTTGGACTGGTCGGGATTTGGTCTGGTTGGGATTTGGACTGGTCGGGATTTGGGCTGATCTGGATTTGGTCTGGTTGGGATTTGGACTGGCTGGGATTTGGACTGGTCAGGATTTGGACTGGTCAGGATTTGGTCTGGTCTGGATTTGGACCGGTCGGGATTTGGACTGGTCAGGATTTGGACTGGTCGGGATTTGGACTGGTCGGGATTTGGACTGGTCTGGATTTGGACTGGTTGGGATTTGGACTGGTTGGGATTTGGACTGGTCGGGATTTGGACTGGTCTGGATTTGGACTGGTCGGGATTTGGACTGGTCGGGATTTGGACTGGTCTGGATTTGGACTGGTCAGGATTTGGACTGGTCCGGATTTGGACTGGTCTGGATTTGGACTGGTTGGGATTTGGACTGGTCTGGATTTGGTCTGGTCTGGTTTGGACTGGTCTGGATTTGGACTGGTCGGGATGGTTGAGTTGCACAAGATCAGATTTAAATTTATGCTTTGAAGGGGTTAAAATGTACAAACCCAAATTTCAGGTTTCCTGAGCTGCCTGGGTTTTTTTTGTGGGTTTGTTTGTTTGTTTGTTTGTTTAGGGATTTTGGGGTTTTTTTATGGAGTTTGTTTTGGTTTGTGGGTTTTGGTTTGGTTTGGTTTGGAGGTTTGCTTGCTTGTTTGTTTGGGGTTTTGGGGGGTATTTTTGGGTATTTTTGGGGTTTTTTGTTTATTTTTGGGGTTTTGTTTTTATTTTTATTTCTTTTTCTTTTTCTTTTTCTTTTTCTTTTTCTTTTTCTTTTTCTTTTTCTTTTTCTTTTTCTTTTTCTTTTTCATTCTTATTCTTATTTTCATTTTTATTTTTATTTTATTTTATTTTTATTTTTATTTTTATTTTTATTTTTATTTTTATTTTTATTTTTATTTTTTTTTTTATTTTTATTTTTATTTTTTTCATTTTCATTTTCATTTTCATTTTAATTTTAATTTTATTTTTAATTTTATTTTATTTTTAATTTTATTTTTATTTATTTTTTTTTATTTTATTTTATTACCTGAAGTGAAGAGAGGAGCTGCAGCTGAGGAATTGGAGAATCCCGGAATTCCGGGATGGTTTGGTGCAGAAGGGACGTAAAGCTCATCCCATTCCAGCCTCATCCATGGCAGGGATGGTTCCCACCATCCCAGGTGGATCCAACCCAGCCTTGGACATTCCCAGGGATCCAGGGGCAGCCCCAGCCAAGCTGGGAATTCCAGCCCAGCCAGGAATTCCTGCCCCAATCCCAGCTCAATGTCACTTTTCCCAGTGGGAAGCCATTCCCTGTCTCCTGTCCCTGCAGCCCTTGTCCCCAGCCCCTCTCCAGCTCTCCTGGAGCCCCTGCAGGCACTCGGAGCATTCCCTGCAGTTTTCCCTTCTCCAGGGGAACATTCCCAGCTCTCCCAGAGCAGAGAGGCTCCAGAATCCTGGAATGACTTGAGTTGGAAGGGACCTCAAATCCCATCCCATTCCCACCCCATCCATGGGCAGGGACACCTCCCACCATCCCAGGTGGATCCAAGCCCCGATGTCCAACCCGGCCCTGGACACTCCTAAATCCCGAGTTATTGCTGGTTGGGATGTTCATGGAATGCTTTGGGTGGGAAGAGACCTTAAATCCCATCCAGTGCCACCCCCTCCCACCATCCCAGGGAGCTTTTCTCATCTCTAGGCCTTGAAATTCTGGCATTTCATGGAATCCTGGAATGGATTGGGATGGGAGGGGCCTTAAACCCTATCCCATTCCCACCCCATCCATGGGCAGGGACACCTCCCAAGATCCCAAGTGGATCCAAATCCATCCAACCCGGCCTTGGACATTCCCAGGGAGCCAGGGGCAGCCCCAGCCAAGCTGGGAATTCCAGCCCAGCCAGGAATTCCTGCCCAAGCTCCCAGCCCAAGCTCCCCTTGCCCGGTGGGAAGCCATTCCCTGTCTCCTGTCCCTGCAGCCCTTGTCCCCAGCCCCTCTCCAGCTCTCCTGGAGCCCCTGCAGGCACTCGGAGCATTCCCTGGAGTTTTCCCCTTCTCCAGGGGAACATTCCCAGCTCTCCCAGCCTGGCTCCAGAGCAGAGGGGCTCCAGAATCCTGGAATGATTTAGGTTGGAAGGGACCTTCAATCCCATCCCATTCCCACTCCATCCGTGTTCAGGGACAGCTCCCACCATCCCAGGTGGATCCAAGCCCCAGTGTCCAACCCGGCCTTGGACACTCTCAGGGATCCAGGGGCAGCCCCAGCAGAATCTGGGAATTCCATTTCGGGGTCTCCCCAGCCTACCAAGGAACAGTTTTCCCCCAAATCCCCTTTGACACAATCCCAGGGTCACTAGGGTCGGAAAAGACTTCCGAGATTATCCAGCGCAAGGAATTCCTCGGACAGCTCCAGAGGCGGGCGCTGAGAATGATTCGCGGAAAATATCTGGGAAAGAGGATGATCCATAGGAAAAATATCCTAATAAAGGATAGTCCTGAGAAAAATACCCTGTAAAAGGATGGTCCACAAAAAAAAAATCCTAATAAAGGGTGGTCCCACAGAAAAATATCCTAAAAAAAGGACGATCCACAGAAGAATATCCTGAAAAAGGATGATCCATAGAAGAATATCCTAATAAAGGATGGCACACAGAAAAATATCCTAAAAAAAGATGGTCGTTAGAAGAATATCCTGCAAAAGGATAATCCACAGAAAAATATCCTAATAAAGAATGGTCCATGGAAAAATACCCTATAAAAGGATGGTGCACAGAAAAATATCCTAATAAAGTGTGATCCATAGAAAAAAATCCTGATGAAGGATGGTCCATAGAAGAATATCCTATAAAAGGATGGTCCCACAGAAAAATATCCTAAAAAAAAGATGGTCCTCAGAAGAATATCCTGGAAAAGGATGATCCACAGAAAAATGCCCTAATAAAGGATGGTGCCACAGAAAAGTATCCTAAAAAAAGATGTTCCACAGAAAAATGTCCTGAAAAATGATGATCCCCAGAAAGTATCCCAATAAAGGGTGGTCCCACAGAAAAATAACCTATAAAAGGATGGTCCGCAGAAAAATGCCTTAATAAGGGATGGTCCCACAGAAAAAATATCCTAATAAAGGACGATCCACAGAAAGATATCCTATAAAATGATGGTCCACGGAAAAATACCCTTAAAAAGGATGATCCACAGAAAAATATCCTAATAAAGAATGGTGCACAGATAAATATCCTATAAAAGGATGATCCACAGAAAAATATCCTGATAAGGGATGATCCACAGAAAAATGCCCTGATAAAGGATGGTGCCACAGAAAAAATATCCTAAAAAAAGATGTTGAACAGGGAAATACCCTAATACGGGATGGTCCCACAGAAAAATACCCTAATAAAGAATGGTGCACAGAAAAATTCACCCTCCCCCCAGTTGTTTGGTGTTTTTTGGGAGCCTGGCCCTAAATCCACCTTTCTCCCAGCTGTTTGGTGTTTTTGGGGAGCCTGTCCCTAAAATCCACCTTTCTCCCACCTCTTTGATGTTTTTTGGGAGCCTGTTTTTGGGGAGCCGCTCCGGGGCGCAGGAGGGCGGGCAGGTGAGGAAGGAGCCGCAGGTGGCGGCCGCAGATAAACAAAGCAATTAAAACTTTTACTTTTCCCTTCCCTGGAACGGAAGCCGGAGCCGAGGCCGGGAATGGAATGCGGCTCCCGATTCCTGTTCCTTAATGAGCTCGGGGGCGGAGGCTCGCCGGAGCTGGCCCTGGAATGACAATTCCCACCTTTTCACCCGGGATAAACATCCCGGCCGCTCCTGGCAGCGGCGGCTCCTTTGATCTGCGGGAGGGTTGGGAGCCGCGAGATAAGAAAGGAGATAACGATGGCGGGGAAGGGCGGGAGCTGCGGGTCTGCGGCGGTGACTCGGCTGTGACCTCCCGGCCGTGACTTCTCCGCCTTGTCCTTGATCCCGGCCGCTGGAAGCAGCTTGGGATGGTCCCGAGGCTCGGCTGGTGGAGCTGGGCTGGGATCTGCTCAGGGGATCCAAGAATCCCGGGGTGGTTTGGGTGGGAAGGGATCCCAAAGGTGACAATCCCATCCCATCCCATGGGCAGGGACAGCTCCCGCTGTCCCAGGGGGATCCAACCCGGCCTTGGGCACTGCCAGGGATCCAGGGACAGCCCCAGCCAAGCTGGGAATTCCAGCCCAGCCAGGAATTCCTGCCCCAATCCCGGCTCAATGTCACTTTTCCCAGTGGGAAGCCATTCCCTGTCTCCTGTCCCTGCAGCCCTTGTCCCCAGCCCCTCTCCAGCTCTCCTGGAGCCCCTGCAGGCACTCGGAGCATTCCCTGGAATTTTTTTCCCTTCTCCAGGTTGAACATTCCCAGCTCTCCCAGCCTGGCTCCACAGCAGAGGGGCTCCAGAATCCTGGAATGGTTTGGGTGGGAAAGGACCTTAAATCCCATCCCATTCCCACCCCATTCCATGTTCAGGGACACCTGCCACCATCCCAGGTGGATCCAAGCCCCAGTGTCCAACCCGGCCTTGGACATTCCCAGGGATCCAGGGGCAGCCCCAGCCAAGCTGGGAATTCCAGCCCAGCCAGGAATTCCTGCCCAAGATGGAAAGCCATTCCCTGTCTCCTGTCCCTCCAGCCCATCCCAAGCTCTCAGCCCATCCCGAGGTGTCCCCACTGCTCCTCCATGGCCACAGGGAAGCCCCCGGGGCGGTGACAGAGCAGTGACAGCCCCGGCCCA